>JAOTAV010020503.1:0-23261 GCA_026546445.1 Cyclargus thomasi
AGAACAGGGGCTTCCCTGGGAGCACTCGGGTACGTGGGGTCGCTACTCCCCAACAGCTCGCCACAAGCTGCCCTGCGTTATTATTATTATTATTATTATTATTATTATTATAATCAGTGCAAATGACCCATTCTTAAACATTATGTTTAAAATGTCTAGTAGTTAATTTAATTAGATGTTGAAAAACAGATGTTATAAATTTAGGATTAATGATTAAAATGGATAACTCTTTTTAATACTTAATCTAGGAATTAACGTTTTAACACAACATTTAATCAACATACCATAGGGTCCTGTAAGAAAAATGTATTAGAGGAAATATGCATGGTGACTGCACGGAAGATTTAGCTACTGAGTGAGGTAATAATATGCTTGGCCTGGTGGCCTGACTATACCAATATCACACCAGTCTGACTCAGGCCGGAGCCTATGTAACTGATATTTTCAGCTGGCGCGTACAGTGTGTGTACTGTGAGTGTATTTCAAAGTCTACACTCCCCTTTTACGTGTAGAGAACCCCTGCAAAAGTAGCAGTGCTAAAAGCGTTACTTTTTCATTTCTAGGTGATGTAGCGAGATGAATATCGACCAACCAACTTACCTTGGTCTTAACGCTTAGCACTTTAAATTAAAATAAAATTTACTCCAGCATCAAATTTGGCTTCAATTAAAAAAAAACAAAACAGTTATTTTTCTTTGATGAGCCCCGCCTCTTATTGCAATTTGCAAGTGATTTTTTTTGTCGGGGATTTCACAGAGTGACGTTGTGTGTGTTGTATTTTTTGTTAAATTTGTGTTATTTCCGTGTTTAATGTGTGATAATGGTAGAATATCGAATTTCATCACTTCACTTCAAGAAACGTGCTATTTTGTATTTTTCTCCAAAACTCCATTCCATAGAGAAATTGGTCTATGCTCCATTCGAAGTTTTAATAAAACTTCTACTGCTTTACTAAATCGACTGACTTGACTTTGTATTGATATTTTATCTTTACTCTGACCAGACTTTAGACTTGATGAAATTTATGTAACGTTGCTAAAAACTATTGGAACAAAAAAATTGGTCCCGCCTGTACTTGACACTGGCTATGGTGACAGGTGACAGCAGACAGCCGACAGGTCGCCATTATTACATTATATTTTTGTCAACATGTCGGACAAGTTCGTATAATATTTTATTTCTGTTTATTTTCTTTAAAAATAGTGATAAAATAGTCATAAATAAATATTATTTATTTAAAAAATTATATTTGTCGCAATACCCATATAAGTTTTAATGTCGAAACATTCTTAACGTAAGCGTTACATTAACTTTTTGTGGTTCCCGTAGCGAGGATCTTTTGGGAGAGGACTTAGGAGATCACAGTCTTGCAGACTACAACCTCGGTAACGAAGAAGAAGAGCAGCTTCTTGCAGATGATTATGATACTGGTGTACCACAAAATGTACCGACTTCACATGGACCTGCATACAGGGAACCAGTCAGTGTGGTGCCCAATGAATTCCCTTTTCAACCTTTGGAATATAGTCAGGTATTAAACAAGTTGAATTTCCTTTGAATCAATACTTCAAATTAGTGTGAAATTACTCCAGTAAGAACTTGGTTGTTTATGAATGCATTAGTGAATGACATTTGCAACAACATGAAATACTTTGATTTTCCCCCTTTTTCCTATTAAAGTTGGCTCGGCATAAATGTTTGAAGGTAGGTCCGATAATTAATAACCATGTACCATGTAATATATATTACAAGATACTATACAATAGTTACATCTAAAAAAACTATAAGAACAAATCTATAAAAACTAGTTTTATTAGACTATTTCTAGCATTGAAATGAATTGATTGTTTTTTTATGATGTTAAAGAGCTAGTTCAAACTACTTTTAGTTCTTTGCCTTTTGGTGAATAATATTAAAAATTGCAACTACTAAGCTAGGTTTAAGATTACATTGGAATTTATTATGTTTCCAGTAGCTTTTAGCTTAAAGGCACGGAAGTTACTAGCGCCATCCACAAAATCACTGTAGTATAAGCCAGATTTACAAAATAATTTGTTAAGACCTGTAGTTCTTTCCTTATGCCAGAAATCACAATCCTAAAGAATATGATGAGCGGTTTGTTCATACATACTGCCCTGAGTCAGGCTCTCATAAAAAGGAGATACTACTTATTAAAACCGTAAAGTTTGGCTCTGTCCATATCCATAAAAATTGCCATGACCGTGTTAAAGAGCTAGTTCAAACTTCTTTATCTAAATATTAGAAGTAAATAATATTATTTCAGACTCTGTGTTTCCCCATTGCGGTATTTATTGACAAAACTATCAAGTTGATATCTTAGGGACAGGGAAAATCCAATAAAAAAAATAGTTATTTAGCTATGCGCCAAATCCTGTTCACTTTAGATACTTTCTTAAATACCTAAAAAAGTGCACATGGAACAACTAGTTTATTGATAAAGAATTTAAATTTTTTGTTATTATTTCTTGGGCCATATTGTCCTCTGTTTACATTTTCTCATATACAGTGTACATATAAGTGTTAAAAATTTCATGTGTCCCTGATATAGAGTTTACTGTGAAAGTATCAGCACTGAAAACGTAAAAAAATCATGATTTGTATGGTCAAGCACCCGAATGACATGAGTTTGCCCATACAATTCACAAAATGTTTTTTTCACTTTTAATGCTGCAACTTTCATAGTAAACTCTATATCAGGGACACATACAATCCTTAAAGTTTTATCACTTACTTTTGTGACATGCTGTATATATATGATGACAAATCTTATCTATGGGTGCCTAGGCCCAAATGATTTTACGTCTAAATGTTGCAGCCACCACTCACTGCAGAAGCCGAATGTGTGGTACCAAACATAACAGTGGAGGTACCAAATGTGTCTCACAGACCTCACTCAACATATGCTCCATATGAACCACCAGCGTATGATGAACCAGCTGTAGTTCCACCACCTATTGTAAGAACAAATTTTAATGCATTAACTAAATGAAATTGACACCATAACATTAAGTTCAAAAGTAATACAAAATATGTATATCTCAAAGAAAACGTAAGTGGAACAGGCAGATTACTAAAATATATAAATAAATGCCATTATTTTGCATAAATGGACGCTTTAGGACCAGAAAAATGATTTGAAATTAAGGAGTGTAGATTTCATGAATATAGAAGTAGGTAATAGATTTGTCAAAATTTATGGGAAAAAACTGAGTTTTTATTCAAATATTGTAAAAATTTTAGTTATCTGCTTTTTCCACTTTTAAATTAATTTCTATGGTAGTAAATAATTGTAAAATTTCATCTCAGCCTGCAGCGCCAGTAGAGTCACCACAAATAGTACCATCGGAAGTACCCAGTGTTTCAAGTAAGTAGAATGATTTATTTAGCCCTTTGATAATAATTGTTTGTAACTTAATTTTTTACCACCTTATTATTATAAGCATTTAGGTGAAAACTTAGTTTTGTGAATTAAATTATATGCCTTTTGCAATAATCATTTGTTTAAATTTTTAGATAGTGAGCCTGGTCGGAATAGATTTATATCAGAAAGGACGGGGCCAGTGAGGACTCCACAACAAAGAAATATACCAGACTCTTTAGGTAAGGAGCTTTAAACAATTTTTATTGTCAATTTTATAGCCACTTGTGAAATGTTGGCTACATACACATACATTTTATTTTTTTATTAGCATATTTTATTATAATAGTGTGGACAAACTATTAACTCAATAATTTTGAATTTCAAATGCATTATGACTCATTATTTTAGAACATCTACATCTACTGGACAACTCCAACCCGCACTTAGCTGTTTCTTTAAAACAATTTAACAGTAAATATTTCAGTACTTAATTTATATTTCATAATGAATACAATAATTCCAGACAAGGTTATAGTGCCGGGTGGCGTGCCTGGTGCAGTCCGAGGCCGCAACTCGTGGCGTCACCCGCAGTACCGCGCGCCCCATCCTTACCGCAGACAAAACTTCCGCGTGAGTACACCTCGACAACTCGAATTTCATGTAACATAAAGTTAGCAATAGGCTTTTTTACAATTTTTTTTTCTCACCTTTAAATAAAGGGGAAAAATAGGAATATTGGTGAAATAATTACTCTGATAGCTTAAAATCTCTCGAGGACATGATCATTAAAAAATCACGCAAAATAAATTTTGTGAAAACGCTCCATACATAACAGTACTCTTTGTGACTCACTTGCAGAGTAGTTTATACGCATCGCGGGAAGACTTTGTTCAATAACTGTATTAAATATAATATTTGTCATTATCTCATTCTCGTTATTTTTAGGCTATAATATTTTGTCTACAGGGCAATTTCGCAACTCGGCACTCATTTCCGCCCCCGCAGCGGCCGCCGCTCGACCCTCAGCCGGAGCTCCGGCCGGAAATTCCGCAAATGGGCCCCGAGATATCTCCTGAACGGCCGATATTACCGCAGGATATGCCCCTCATGCCTCCAGAGAACCGCTTCAGTCAGGGCCCGCCGAGGTTCCCCTTCCGCAACGAGGAACCAAACTTCCAGAACGTTCGGCCGAATTTCGAAAGACCGATGTTCTATCAGCGACCCGCTTTTAACCCGAGATTTGCCCCGCCGCTTCGAGAGATAGCGCCGCCCAATTTGCCACAAATTACCATACATCAGCCAGCGGGTATACCGATGATGCCAAAGGGCAGGGAGCCAGAAGTGAGGATGTTGCCAGTCCAGTTGCCACCGAATTTGCCACCTGGCGGGCTAGCTGGGAAGAAGGTGTTAATTAATCCCCACTTCAAGGGGAATTTCCAGCCTCCAATTGAAGGTGAGCTCTCTTTTATAATGCGCATACAATAGAAACTCGATTATACGGCCCTACAAAATACACTGAGTAATCGAAAACATCTGGTCTACTACCAGAAATAATATTTTAATGATTCGTCAATAAACATTTTAAAGGTTTTTTTTTGATAACAAATGTTGGTAAATTAGTGAACCATTTACATAATGGTATAAGTACCACGCGCACTTTTGTATTTCGACTTTTCAAATCTTGGACTATCCAAATGGGTGTATAAGTCTGGTTAATGGAGTTTTTATTGCAAGAAAAAAAGTGGTGAAATATCTTGTTTAACATGTAAGTCAGTCAATAAAGTGATTGTTGACTGTCCCAGGGCTACCGGCCTACATACCGACCAGAATACAAAAAACTCCGCCTCTCAGTCCCACGTTGGAGAGCAAATTCGGTAAAGCAAATGTTTCTGCACGATTATAATATTATAATGTTACTTTTCGCTGTTGTGATGAGTTTTATTATACTTTTTGTGACTTTTATATTGCACGATTGCATATTTATTTATTATTATTAAAAATGGATATATTTATAAATAGCACCCTTTTTAATTATTATAATATACAATAAACTTACTTGCATTAAAAGTTTAATAACCCTGACAATTGAAATCCTCCAAACAAAACAGGCGATTTGGTTGTCTTCTGCCTGATTTGTGGAAACAAACATTTAAATTGACTGACAAAAACTACTTTCTATAAAGCAAGTTTTGCAACGATTTCCTTAATAGTCGCCTATTTCGTATTTTTTAATATTTATAGAATATACAGTGTTATTTTCAACCAAGAAATCTATTTAACTAACGCTTTTGATGTTGTGCTTTTGCATTTGTATAATTATAATTTCCTATAGTAGCGTATTCTTATGAGTAGTCTAAGAAATTTGCGCACATAAATTCCATATCGAAGTTTGTAATGTTTGCAGGTCCAATCAAAGACATAGACGATGCTGCGGAGCGGTTTATTGCTGAACAGAGAAACGCGCTAGCCCGAGCCGCCGGTAGAAAATACGCCAGACGATCACCTCAGAGGTAAGTTACTTATCCAGGGTAAGCATGCCCTGCAAAAGTATAGAAATTTTGACAGTTTTTGAGATAAATCCAAAACTGTTATAGTTTTGGATCGGTCAAACGGAAAAATAATGATTTTTCTTATCGATTTCTTCCGTTATCGAAAGTCTTTAGCGACTATTCAAATCTTTGGTATTAGTATTATTAGTATTTGGTATTATTGTTAGTATAAATTACCATCACCTTTAGCAGGTGATGGTAATTTAAAGATTTTATTTTTTTCACTACGCTATTGTGCAAAAATAGATTAAGAACCGTACATTTTTCCGGTATAAAATTATCCTATCCCGGGCTTTCAAGGAATCTTTATAAAATTTTAGCGAAAAATTTCATTTTAGTGGTTTGAGCAATAGCACACAGACACAGATTAGCATTTGTAATATTAGTGAAATGTAGAATGGTTCCGTAGCCAAATGCAAAAACTGAACCCCTATAATAGATTCGTCATGCTTGTCTGTCCGTATGTGACAGCCATATATGTAAGAGTCTAATCAGTACGTAGGTTTGTTGTTAATCTTAATTTGACAGCACACTATTTTCTTATGTAATGGCAACTGTACACTCTCGCCCGAGAGCCTCGTGCGAGGGCCACTAAGTTAGGTTAAGGGCTCTAACCCGAAAGACAGGCGAGACGAGGCGTGTGCATCCGTTCACACTCTCGTAATCGTTTCTTCTCGCTGTCTCTGCGAGCGTCTACACCCGCCATTAAACTTGAGTATCAATTTCCAGATACATAGAGAACACAACAATAGAGATAGAGAACGACCTCGCGCGGCGCGACGACGACGAACTGCTGCGGCGACAAGAGGAGTTCATCAACGCCAACCGCGCTGGACTCAGACGACGGTAGGTATTATGAGATAAGTTGTGCATGGCGGACCATTGAACTTGATCGGGTTATGCGAAACCCAGCCGACAGGTCTCTTTTCATAATTCCATAGTAAAAATTATATTTTTAACGGAAAAGTGAGCAAAGCACATGCCACTTCCGTCTGTCTTAGCATGCCGCATTTCTGTGACAGAATAGATGTAAGCAAGGGTATACCGACTTCAAACAAAGTAAAAAATCGGCATGGTTATTGCCTTGACAATTCGCCAAAGCGCCGAATGCTTCAGTCGAGAGTATACTATTCTCTAAGCATTTGGCAAGGCATTTCGTCAAATTTATCAATTTCAAAAACTCTTATTCTGCTTATTGTGCGGTATGTTAACGTATGTGTGTGTATGTACCCGCAGTATGCGTACACCGACGCCGCCGCGCCGCTCTCCGAGTCCACGACGCGCGCGCCCCCCACCCCCCGCGCACACGCACCCACCCAGCGACGAGGTAATTTGTTATAGTTAAAATCGTTTGATTATCTATTTATTTATTATAAAACTTAATACAGTTTTGTAATAATAACAACATATCATTCATGATCAGATGTAAATTTTCCGCTTGATACAAGAACTATTTACATTCGGCTTCAACTTGCAAAAACACTATTTTAAACTAATTTTAATTATTACAAAATAATTTTATTAAATTGGTAGCCAACTTTTTCATAAACTCTAGTCGTTTTAATTCGTTCGAATAATATTGAATTGATATATTTCGACCAAATAACGTTGGTCCGTCAATTCGTCAAAATATTTTTTTCCGATGGTACCTAATACAATGCTAACACGCCTTGTCATGTCGCCTTGTTGGAAGGGATTCCGATGTACTATTTTCGTAGTTACTTGAGCGTATTTTAATGTCGGTACTAACGGTTATTTTAATCATGGCTTTTGAGCTAGCACTGACTTCTAAATTATGAATATTGTCTCCAGAAATGATTGAGACCTAGTCGAATTCTGAAAAAGGCAATAATAATTCTATGTTAAACAAATCGGAGCCTGTATGACATTGATCAGTTATTTTTTTACATTACACGCCTACACACTAAACACTTAATAATAACAGGATAGCGAGTACCGGCGTCGTGTTCGCGAGCAGGAGAGCATGCGCGAGCGCGTGTTGCGCGCCAAGGAGGTGAGGCGCAGGAAGAACGCCGTGGCGTTGCAGAAACAGTTGCAGGATAGGTGAGACACTTGAATATTTTATCTATTTTATATAACGCAGTATCAACATAATCTCTCGCTGGTAGAAAATGCCATAAAGCACTGAGCCTCCCTATGTAAATATTTGCTTAAAAGTATTAAACTAAAGTAAAAAACGGCGGTGATTGTTGATCGTGTGACCGCTGTAATAGACACGATCACGGTATGGGCGTCCAAACCATCGTTCGCAGTACTTTGTCAACGAGGCGATCATAGTCGATGATCGGCGAGCAGAGACGTGTATGCCTTCTACATGATCCTGGCGTGTCATGGTTTGTGATCAAATATATAGAGACGGCCGCTTATAAATGATTTATCCTACGGAAGCATTTAATGGAAATTAAATGTATCCTTCAAATTACATCAGCTAAATACCCTATCTGTTTATCAAATTGCATCAAAGTCCGTTCAGTAGTTTCGGTGTGATTGACGCACGAACATTTAAACAAACAAACTTTCACACTTATTATATAAATCTTAGAAGATGGATAAGGAGCCTCGTTGACTATAATTTGAGAGTGATAAAGGGAATAATTGTATTAACTTTAATAATATAGTATTGAAATGTAACTAAGTACTTTACATCATAAACTTTTAAATTGTAGAGAAAAAGATGAAAAGGAGTTGACCACTGACAAACCGAGAGAGAGTCCACCGAAAGCGAAGGAGGAGCTAAAACAGACGATCACACTCGAGCAAGACGTGAAACCCGACACCACACGGAACACACCCGAGAGGAGTGTGAAAGAGACGGACAAACCAAAAGAGATAGAGAAACCCAGAGAGAGAGAAGTGGAGAAAGTGAGAGAACGATCTCCCGTCTCGCGCAAGGTCGAGAGCGCTGAAGCTAATTCTACTTGTGGTAGGTTTTTAATATCATGTCATGTAACTGCCAATTTTTTTAACGAAATTAGAGGACAAGTGAGCAGACGGGTCACCTGATAGAAAGCAACTGTCGTCGCCCATGGACTTGTAACATTTGTAGGGTTACAAGTGACCTTTTGGGCCTCCGGTAAACTCACTTACTGGATGAAACACAGCGTATGCGCTGTTTTTGACGCTGGTTTTCTGTGAGGCCGTGATATATGCAGGAAATACCACGGCCTCGCAGACAACCAGCCTAGACTGCAGAGTCTAGCCAGCCCTTTCGTGCATGGCTCGCCCACAGCAATGGGCGCCTATATTACGTACATATGCTTTTTGAGTTTTCTTTATAATGTGTTCAGCTAAAGTCATTTTAACCAACAAAACAGCTAAAGTCATTTTAACCAACTTTGGCTTTACCAGGAGTTTGAAGCAATAGAATTTGTCGATACTCGACTACGTAAATTTTTAGTATGGCAATATTTTACAGCGCCTCTAGCGGTCACTCGAAGAAAATTACCAGACTCTAAATTTACGTAGTCGCTATCAAGTATCGACAAATACTTTTGCTTCAATCTCATGGTAGACCGACAAAAAATTCGGGATTTTACGAGGCCTAACCGACATGAGCGCTGTCACCGTTTTTTGAATTACGGATTTTCGTCGATGTTCGACCCGCAATGCGCAGCTCTATTTTTTTTTTTAAATAATATAAGGGACGATATTGTTATTATTACAGAGGCGCTGACACCGCCGCGGGAGACGTTGACGCCGCCACTGGATGACGACGACCTGGATCTCATACTGGGCGACATCGACGGCATACTGTCTGAGGACGACGAGTGAGTACTTTACCCGACTGCGAAGACAAAAGGGGGTGTTAAATTTTTGATGACATTAGTTATTAGTCAAGTCTTGCGATGCATCGCTATATACATATTTTGTAGGCCCTTAGGCGTGCTATGTGATTTGTATTACTCTTAAGATTGTGGACCAGAGTGATTTGGTCGCGTTATGTTTACATAAAATGTGGGTTTTAACCCAGCCGACAGATCACGACTAACATGAAATTGGCATATTCCGACCAAATGACGTAGGTTTGACAACTAGTTTTGTATTAATTTCTCCAATAGTACAATAGAGGAAATTTGATTCAGAGCCAAGTAGTGGATTACCGCATTTATCGGGGAAAAGAGAAGGACAGAATTATATTTCTATATCTCTGCGGTACATCTTACTAATCTATACTAATATTATGAATGGAAAAGTAGTTACTGTCTGTGTTAACTTAATTACGACTAAACCGACTTTGTTGAAACTTTATTTTGACCCTGAAAGGACATAAGATACTTCTTATCCTAAAAAAAATACGGTTTCATTTAAATTTTGGCGCAACAGAGTTGCGGGGTTCATCTAGTGTTCAAATAAGAATAGTTTACTGTCTAGGTAACAGATCTGCATTCTGCGGTTTACTTATCTCCACTTCTCCACAGGCCGACTCCTCAGAAACCGAAACCTAAAAACGAAACGAAACCCGCGGCGGATCTACGCTCCAAACTGCCTCCCAAAACCATCAAAACCACCACCACTATAGACAAGAAACCCCAGCAGAGACAGAAAATTGTCTTCAATGACGACAAGGACAAAAAGAAAAAAGGTAGATCCAAAAAATAAATACACGTTCGAAGTACAAAAATGATTTTTTTATTTGTAGATTGTTTCAATTAAAATATATTATTAAGACTAGCTTAATTTTTGTAAAAAACTAATGTTCTTATAATTAGTTCATATTTTGAAATTGTTTTATGTGTTGTGTGTTTCATTAATTAATAATTTATTTTGCAGAGAAATCTCCCATTCGACGAACAGTTTCAACCGTTAGTAAGAACCACGATGATGACAAAGAAAAACCTGCAAAAGTAAGTTCGATTGGAATTATTATATATGGTTTGCTTTCATTTGCTTACATACTTAATTATAACACTATTTGTGTGTCATATAGTTTTATGGTAAAAAACCTAAAAGGTATTAATTTAATCAAATAATTACTAAAACACAACATTTTGTTGTAGACAAAAGAAAGCGTAACTAACACACCTCCAACTAAATCGAGACAGAAAATCATTTTTAGTAAACAGGTAAGCCATTGTTTGCGCTCCTTATACATTAATCTTTTTATAACAACCGAAACACTAATTTTCCAGTTTCCATTGAAATAATTTTAAATGAATCGCCAATATTGTATTGAATTTAAAAATATATTTTTTTAAAATGTTTTTGTTTTTTTTATCACTTTTTATATAACGATTGCATTAAAACCTTATTTTAATCGCAAATTGTAGCTTTTACCTTTGGTTTTTGCTTGTCACTCATGCGCATACACATTACTTATTACAGAGCGACAAAGATACGGAGGAGAAGAAGCAGACGTTCGCGAACAGACGCGTGATACTGCAACGTAAGACGAACAAGGAGAAAATATTCCGAGTGGAAAAAACCGACCCCACCCGTCCCCACCCGGGGATATTCAGTCGCGCGGTCACCGCGATAGTCGACGTCAAAAACGAGCCGCAAGTCGAGTACGACAGCGGATCGGACGACGACAGATCGCCCGCGGGCAAGAAGTCGTCCGTGAACAAGAATGTAGCGGTGGTCACTAACTTGCCGCACGGCATGACGGACACCAGACTGAGCACGCTCGCCGGGAACGAAGTGCAGGTAACGATATGGATTGTTGCGACCGCGAGGGATGCAATGAAAGTTTTACTTGTTGTCGTTCTGTGAGCGTTATTATACAATAAAAGTTTTTTAATTTTGCATTTTGTTGAGCCGGAGCATATTTGTCAGGGATATGAAGTCTTTTTTACGGGATTTAGAGAATATTTTTACATTTAAAATATTAATTAAGTAGGATAAAGGATATCAAGTATTTTTGCTTTTCTAAAGCTTTCGCGTGTTTGTTTTTATACTACTGATATGGAACTAAGGGGTAATGGATAACCACAGTTACCCACTGACATTATTATTGGGAGGTTTTCATTTATATGAAGAGATACAAACATTTTTTGAGTTGAAGAATTTAATCTAATGGTTTCGCGGTTAGTGTTCTCTGAACCGGTTCAAACCTAAAACAAACACGGACACGAAACACGGACTAGCTATGAACGCGATAAGCGTTCATAGCTAGTCCGTGTTTCATGTACAAAGTGTACAATGAGAGAAGTTGAAACAGATACAGATTGTGAACCTAAGCTAGTTGGACGATTTATGTCAAGCCCATACGAATTACATGGAATTGACATATTCCGACCAAATGACGTAGATCCGTCAACTGGCTCTCTTCAATTTCCCCCATTGTACATTATTCTTGGTTTAACGTTTATAAATCCAATGCATTGAATGACGTGAAATCCATTTTATATAAAAATATATATTAACGCGTTTAATGAGAACTAAGTTTAACAACAGAAGCTTAGTTTTATAAAACGTCAATGTTTCTGTTGTGAATGGTGACAGCACCCTTAAAATATCAAACATTAGTCAATTACCATTTTGAGCATATGTACTATATATGCCCCGCAACTCTGTTGCGCCAAACTTCGTTTATCGCGTGGAACATCTTATGTCCTTCCCGGGGGCTTAAAGTACCTCCATACCTAATTTCATCAAAATCGCTTCAGTGGTTTGGGCGTTAAGAGATATGAGACCGACAGACAGACACACTTTTACATTACGATATTTGTATGTATACCACACACATTAAAACCATCCAAGTTAAATTCGTTACGTGGGCACTGAATATTAATATTAATACAAGTAAAACATTCAGAGCATCATTGCGAGAACGCATATTTTTTTATTTTCTGTGATATTTTTGTTGTTAAATTATATTAATATGTATATTTATAGTATTGTTATGTTAGATTTAAGACTCACGAGTATAATATTGCAAGGTCTTGTTAATGTTATAGACATTTTTTTCATATTTATTGATTAATATTCGATTGGCATCAAGTAAGGAAAATAAGATCCATAGTATTTTTTTAGTATTATATCCAAAGTATTTGCACTGGAATATACGATATATGAACATAGCATGCAAATTCCTGCCTTATTAGAACCTCAATGGTATAGTGTCTTACTTGTCCTTGAAGACATATGAGAAATTTACAAAACATTATACAAATTAAGGTATTCAGATTGGCTAAAACATCATTGTATTTTTGTAACTGAAAGGCGCCAATTTTTTCATATCTTTGCATTTAAAAAATTTAAAAAATGTGTTTCTATATTATGAAATACACATGTGACATGTGCATACCTACAATATTCTATGTGCCTTATATATATAAGACTGAGTTCTAATTTGATGTGATATTTAGACAGTAGGTATACTCCGTATTATCTATACACCACTCGATCTGTAGGTCTATGATGAGTTTTAAGCAGCAGTATTTGGCGATACTCGATACCGATTACGTAATTTTTTACTATGGTAATTTTAGTTCCGCAGGTGACCGCAATATAAAATGTTGCTATATACTGAAAATGTATGTAGTCGACATCGAGTATGGACGAATACTATTGCTTCAAACTCATGGTAAAACCACAGGAACTAGTGCTTGATAAAGATTATCTATGGTTCAAAGTATAGTGGTTGTTGTCATATATATGGTTATTTTATATAATTACAAAAATCTTCATCGTTTAAACTTTGCACCATTTTGCTCGCAGAGTTACTTGCAATATGCAAAACAGAATGTTGTACTTTTAATAATGGTATATGGTATTAATGGAAAAAGTATATTTGTATAATTCAATAATTAAACTTGTAACATTAACTTACCAGATTAGTGACTGAGATCTGATTAATACTAACATTCATACTCAGAAAATATGTGTAACCACCTAATGTGATATTGAAATTTAAAACTTTTACCTACACTCATATGTTTTGTAGGATGTTCTAGCACATTCTAGTCAAGTAAAAAGTTATTATATTTATAAATGTTAGCTTATGTTTTTGAATACAATAAGTTTTGTTATTTAGTTGTAAGTGTAGATATAGTGTTAGAGGCGGTGGAGTGAACGCGTGGGATTACTGTTGCAGAGCTTAAGTTTGGATAAGGAGGAACGCAGCGCTAAAATAACGTTCAAAACCGCGAGCGCCGCTGAAAATTTCAGGAAGAAATTCAACAATAAGATGGTCGCCGCTAGCCGACTCACCGTCAACTTGAAATAAAACTATTTTAAGTATTGTAACCTGTATCTGTTATATTTTTCTTCGAAACTCTTGACGCGATCGTCAAATAAAAATATTTTGTATATTTAGGAGCGAAGGAAAATTGGTCAATATGTAAGATTACCTTTATTTACATTCATGCTTATTGCTTAGAATCCGGAAAAATAAAATTTTAAATAATTATGTATTTATGTATATCGCGACTCACGCTTGGACTACTTTAATAAAAACCTCTGTGGATTTTTATAATGTTGAAGTTTTACATACATGTTAACATTTCTAGTACATAAAGTGTATACAGGAAAAACAGAACCTATTGACACAGTTAAAACCTTTTTTAGTAATTACTGAATATATTTTTAACTTTTCGTGATACTGGTTATGTTGCTATTGTCTATGTAAACTGGACACAAATTATTGTTTCTCACTTATACACTGCCAATTATATTATAACTATAAAATTGACTTTCAAATGTATTACAGAAATGTAAACGTCGATGTGTGATAGATGATTACGTCTGGTCGTTGAACAGAGAGATATTTTTAAGGAGGCCTAGGTTGTGTCTCTCTAAAATATCGCCATCTCGTTTTCACATGACGTCGTAAAAGATATTAATGTTTCCTCTCACGAAAAAGAGACACAAAGAACTTTAGGCATTTATTATTCTCCCTGTTTGATGACCATACTAAGGGCCTGTTTCACCGCTCACTGATAAGAGTCGGATAGTCTATCCACAACATTTTTTTTACAAATATTGTATGGATAATCTGTTAAATATTTGTGGATAGCCAATCAGAAACTTTATCTATAAGCGGTGAAACGGGCCCTAATTATATAAAGTAAAGGCTGACACATCAGTGTTTGTGTGAGTTTTTATTTGACCATAACTCGGTAGTAATTATTTCTTGCATTTAAAAATGTATGATCGGGAAACTGAAACAGCCAATTGAGGGATCTACGTTATTTGGTCGGTATAAATCATGTTAATTTCGTGTAAGTCGCGATCTGTCTGCTGAGTTCGACGTAATCCGACTAATATTCATAGATCTACAACCTGTATCAGTTTTAAGTTTCCCCGATTGTACAACATAAACAGGTTTCGTAAGTATAAGGTGCACATTTTGTATCATCAAATTATGTATATCAGTGCAGACAGGAACAATGTTAAAGGAGAACAAACTTGCTGTTATAGTATCTAATTTGAAACTAAGAGTTATTTGCACTGCTGCGTCCATGATACAAAAAAATATTATGTAAAGGTTTTTTTTGCATTTGGTTCGACGAAAATGATTGTTTTGATAAATTTATGGTAAAATTAAACAGTTTGTATTAAAAAATTATCCATGAAAATCTAGGATTTTACCAGGGTTTTCTGAACTTTTACATTGTATATGTTATTTTATTGGTATGTTTATAATAACTAGATTATGAGACAGTGTATTTTTAAAGTAGGCATCCCTTATGTAATCCCTTTTATTCTCTTCTAGACCCTTACTAAAAAAATAATTATACAGCTTATAGTTATTCAAGGTTCTTTTTTTCTGTCAAGTGAGTTTTTTATATGTCAGACCCAGAAAACATACATATTGTATAGTTATTCGTTGTATATTTTTATTAATAAGACCAAAGAGGTTTTATTCTGTCAAACAAACGATTGGTTAATTTTGTATCAATATCACTTTTGCCAATTTGAGTGAATACTAATTCTGTCAGAAAATATTATGCTTCTTGCCAAGGTTAAACATAACTCTGATTGGCTCCAGTGGACCACACAATTTATTTTTTTGTCTAAAATATAGTGTGATCGAATTAAACATTTATTAAAATATTGTATAAAAAGCCTTAAAAATTATCTTGTTAACACACTTTACTTTTTGTCATGTTTGACCTCAATGCTTTTAATACGATAAGACAAAAGATCAACTGTTTAATGAGCTGTATGAAATGTGATACTTCAATTTTGCTTTGCAAAAACTGAAGCAATAAAACTCAACTGCATAATAATTTCACTTAGCACATGCTCTGACACATCCATGCATCAAAGTTTACTTACTCAAAAAATTTCTCGAGTTTTTTAACCGTTTATGATGCATAGTAAAAATCAAACACAATTATTTTTACTATTAACTTCATTATTAATTTGGGGTTTGTATAATTTGAATTTAGTTAAAACCTTACACGCCTAAAACCCAACATGACAATAGTAACTGTATTTTATATTTATGTATTCACATTGTAGGTATTTCATGATTGTTTTGGTTAGAATCCACATTTTCTTAAAAATGTACTTTGCATTGGATGTAAATCATTTTATTCGATACTATATAACGTTTTGTGTTATGCATTTTTTATTAATACTGATATTATACAAAATATTTGGTTTACAAATACGAGCGTTTGAAAAAAATCGGTTCTATGTCACTTTGTTAAAACTTAGATCCTTTTAAAGGTATATTATATAGGTTAATAGTATGTGACCATCAAATTATTATTTTAGTAGTATTAATATAAAATTAATGCGCTTATGCAATGTATTAAATTCTTTCAAAAAGTTGTTTAAACTTTTTATTTACAGTAACGCTGCATAAATTAAGATTTTATTTTGACTCTTTACTCTCTAACCAATAAATAATTCATCTAATAGGCTAGTCGAATATATATTTTTTATTATTTGTAATTAAAAACGTCCCAAACATAGATATATCGGATATCGGTGAAAAAATGACGCCAATAACTAAAATTCTCTCGAAGATATGGCAATTTAAAAATCACATAAAATTGTCTTTATTCAAACACATATATACAAAACGATACCTAGTTATGACGTCACGTCTTTATAGTTTATACGCACTGTGGGAAGAGTCTGTCCGATAATCGACTTGCCTGCTCAACTTTGAAGGCTGGATACAAAAAAATATACAGAAATAAAATAAAATTTGGAAGTTACTTATTTTTTACCATTTAATCTTAATTTTATTAAAAAAATAGAGAATTTTTGACGCTTGTCGACATCCCTAATATTATAGTTGATTGTTGTTCCTTTTCATTAAGAAATTCATAACATTTTTTTTAATAGACTTATTAGTGTTAAGTTTTTTTTATTATAAGCTTTCATAGTAATAATAAACATTATCTATTAAAAATAAATGATGTGTAGAGGACATATTATGTTGTTATTTTATTACCTTTTGATGTGATCTCAAAACGAAATAAACATATAAAAGTTATTGTTGTTTTAATTATGATTGTAAAACCTGTTTCTTGCTAAAGAAAATATAGATTTTAATAAAAATTAACAAAGCAATGTACTTGTAAAATCTATTAAAGCATGTAACCATTGTAAATAATATGAACTGTTGTATAAACACATCGGCCCAAGTTAAGACTGAATCCACAATAAAAAAATTCTTTTTTAACTGTTGTCTTTCATTTCCTAGAATGTAAGTAAACCGGATAATACGTCAATTACTACTTTATATGTAAGAACAAGCAGCTTTTTAAAATTGAATTTCTAAAAATACGTCTTGCCTTTTTTTAATATTTAGGGGGCAAGCGAGCAGACGTGCGAGGTTAACTGATCGAAAGCAACTGCCGTCGCCCAAGGACACTCGTGACACCCGAAGAGTCGCAAGTGTGTTGCCGGCCTTTATGAGGGAATAGGGATAGGGGGATTAGGGAAGTTAGGCCACCGGTAAACTCACTCACTGAGCGGCGTGTCTCGCTAGCTTTCTGTAAGTGTAATTAAATTTGAACTTTGAAAATAATTTCATTTTTTATTAGACTAATGTTCGTTGGAAAAAAAATATTTCTATACTCATCACTTTATTGGACCCATTCGATCATTGTAACTTATATATTGTATGTAACTTATATTATTATAATAACATTCGTAGTGCCTCCCATTCAAAGTGCTTAAGACTTGATTACAACATGATTACTTTTGAGCTTGTCGTTATCTTCGACGTTTATTTGACGTTAAAAGTATAAAATGTTTTTGAGCATGTGCCTTTACAAGTTTGTCTTTATGCGTCAATTCACGCCTCAACGTAGATACGTGACGTAGATGCATTGGCCATTACCAAATGATGTATGGCATTGACAGACTTCAATGCAACTTGTGTAAGGTTTCAAAAATAATATCTTACTTATTTATCACCAGATCAGAGATTTTTTGTCATTCTGTATATCTTTTACTCCACTATCATAATAGTAAATTTAGTTCCCTACGTATTAGTCTGTCAATACAATACAAATATACATCGACGCGCAGCGACGCGTTACGTTTCAATGTGAATTGACCTTAACTGGACATGGACAAGACAAGTTTGTCATTAACTGGACATGGACAGACAAGTGTTCTCTAATTTGACATGGACATGGACAGACAAGTGTTCTCTAATTTGACATGGACATGGACAAGACAAGTTTGTCTCTAACTGGAAGTGGACAAGACAAATTTGTCTTTAACTGGACGTGGAAAAGACAAGTTTGTCTTTAACTGGACGTGGACAAGACAATTTTGTCTCTAACTGGAGGTGGACAAGACAAGTTTGTCTCTAACTGAACAAGAAAAGTTTTTCTTTAACTGGTCAGGACGACGTAATTATCTTTGAATGTGATGAACGATGCGATGTTGAAGTATTCCGGCATGGCGTCCAACAGCTCTCGGTAGTCCGTCGTGAACTCGTCCGGGCTGTAGATCTTGTGCGCGTGGTGCGATATCTCCGCTATCACCAACTTGTCCTGTAGCGATATGTCGGCTACCAACGTCTTGATCAGTTGCGATATCTAGGGAGAAAAATTGTTTACTTCATACTTATTAGGTGCGACAGACTTAGGATCCCTGTCCTTATATACAAGATATCCCCTTTGTTGTAATACAAAAAATATGTATGTGTACAATGTACATATGTTTTGTAAAGAAAATAACGCTTTTTTTTCAGTGATTTCTTAATACCTGCAATCTGCATGGCCCAGTCGGCTTTCGATAATCAGAATAAATGTTTCTTAAACAATCAAGATAAATTTTCGGTTTCGGTTACGCATAGCTTTGCGTTTATGTTAATAAGATTAATAAGAATAAGAAACATTTATTTTGCACATCACACAACACAACATAGACAAAAAATAACACGTACTTAAACAAGAAAAGTATACAAAATTCGCAATATTTTATTGTGCGATATCAAAACTGGCTTTCAGCTCAGTATTAGCAGCGATCTGCTGCGCTGATTTTCAGCTGAGACCAACGTGTGACATCACAATTGTTGTCAGACATAAACCAAGTAATAACTAGACACGAAGCATAATTATTAAGATTAGTACATTAGCATGTATTTAAAATTCAAATAATACAAAAAAATGTTCTCGCTATTCATGTTTGTTATCCGTCTCATTAAACTTTGATTGTAAAAAAAATAATATGAATAGGACTGATTAGATATAGTTTCAAACTTTAACTCTTGTCAAGCTAGTCCATTTATATTGATGCATTAACATATCATAACGTAAATTTTTTATTACTGCAATACACGACAGCAAAACCTGCATGTGTAGCCCTATGTGCCTATGGCCCTATGTGTAGGTTAGCCTTGTTTACCCGGACCACGTCTGCCGCGTCATTGCAGCATTAATAAAAGTTGTGTATTCACAAATGACAAGCGCACGCACACAAAGAGCTGCGAGCACAATTGAGTTGAACTGAGTTGCATCTGTACTCACATCAAAGGTAAGTTGAAACTCTAGGACGGGCAGGAATTCACTGTATGTCCCCACTGCGTGCACGATGACGTAGACGGGGCGGTCGCGGTGCGTGCGCGTCGCCCGCAGCGGCGAGTTGAACGACCACGACGTGAGGTTCACGTCGGCACGAGGCGTTATCGTTATCGTGTTGTGCGCCGGACCTGGGATTAATGTTATGCATCAGTTTATTCAAGCACCAGCGACTGATGTTCTGACTGCCCTAGGCTAATCATCAATTCACTAAGTTAATTTTTCAATTCACTAAGTTAATTTTTCAATTCACTAAGTTAGCAGTGTATACGAACACGATTTTAGCGCCCTGACACGTACTTGTCAGGCCGCTATGTTTCTTGGTTGAACTTTGGACCTACTTTCAGAAATTTCTGATTCTCTGCACTAGTATCTGAATATAAAATACGTCAAATCTATTAATTTCGAGAACATTTCGTTCGTCTGTCGTCTTCGTTCTGTCTATTAGCATAGGTATATTATACAGTACTTAGTGGATGATAGGCATAGTTATGATATGTCGCTATGTATTTATATTGACACAGCTTTACTTCTATTTCGTTATATCGATAGAATTTTGATAGACTTTGAAAGAGGTAAAAGTTTCTTCGGTTTGTGTCAATCACGTTTAAAGTACTGAAGAGATATCAATGAAATCTCTAAGAAGAGTATCAGCTAACTTAAAGTGTAGGATACCTTTTATTCTGATTTTTAGGTAAAAACTAGTACCTACTTTATAATGTAGAGACAACTGGTTCTTCTTGCTGGGTCAATTCCTAAAACGGTAGTAGGTATCATAGTGTCGACGTCATAAAAGTGTAAAAAACATTACCTTTGAGTACGTAGTGTATGATACAGGTGTTGACGTCACAGCTGCGACCTTCTACCCGCAGTTCGCGTTGAAATTCCACGGGCGGCGTGAAGTTCACGAATATGCTTCCAGATCTGCCAAAATAAAAAGTAAATTAACCGAAAATATCTTTAACGACTTAAAATCAGTTAGGATACCCAGTACCCAGACTGGACATTAAATAATTATACTTTATCACTTATCCACAAATAGGTGAGCCTTTTTTTAATTTAATTTTCGGGCCTCTCAAGTTTTACGTCTCACATTAGTCCGCATCCACGTGACAAAAAAACATATTTAACTCACAGATAAATATCGAATCTCGGTCTATACAGCGGCACGTCACAGTACACGGCTCTCTCGCAGTCTTCCTCAGTAACACGACGTATATACGTCGGACTGTTGTACTTCAATATAGCGTCGCCCGCCGAGTCCGCGCCCAAAGTATCGACTTTACTAACTAGCACCCCAGAACGGGTATCATACTCTCTCATGACTCTCATATTATCCTTGTCAAACGTTGTAATTTTTGTGTGCTGTGAAGTTTAAGTAAATGAAATTATACATTAAATTATTTTAAAAATATAGATACACATATATCACTTAATAGCAATAACAAAACTATTAGCCACTTTCACTTTCATTCACTTGAAAGCTGTCCAACTGAGTGATGGCGAGAAAACTAATGTTCAGGTAGTAGGTAGTAAGTACATTTTGGTTATATGCTTTTTATTTTATTTTACCCCTTTTCAAGTCATTTAAGCACCTACGAAAATAAAAAAAAATTACGAGTTTTGCGAGTGCCTCTGAATACACAACTTTCATTCATGTGGTAGTGACGCAGGCTATGTCTAAATAAACAAAGCTTACCCGCACATAGCGCCGCGCACAACTGAGTTGAACTAACTATACATAATTGTATACTCACAAACCAGTAGTGTCTCTGCGTAGCGTGCCCGTGCGGTGCGTACGGGTCGAAAGGAACGAACATGAGCGCGACGCACGCCGCCGACGCCGTCCCCAGCACAACCCACAGATAACGGCGAGAGAAAGACAGCTCGATGCCACACTGAAATATTATATTACTAGCTTTTACCCGCGGCTACGTACGTAAGCGTTAAGAAATAATAGCTATTTAATAGAATGCTTATCCCTCTAAGTAAGTCCCCTAAAGAACCCGTAATCAATTTTAAAAAGTTTTAATTTCCCGGATTTATAAATACGTAAATGGACTCCTAAGAACCAAAAAAATAATACCAAAAATAACACCAAATAGTTCATTGAAGAGATTTTTTATTACAGTCAGGATAACGTTGTCGATGGTCGCGAACAACCTGTAATAAGTACTGCAATTGTTCCTTATTCTTAGTTAAGTAACAGTTATACTCGTATTCTTCAATCAGTGCAACTCCTCGTTCTGCAATGTCATTAGTTACTTTCAAAGCTTTGAAAAATTCTAAGCAAATCTTGAAGCTATCACTATTTGGTGTATAGTCTTTTGACAACAAAACGAAACTTTTGAGCCTGTTTGCAAGAAAAAATAAAAAAAAAAATATTTTTTATCACCCTAGTATACATATACATACATACTCTCGAAAAACATAACACTCCTTTTGGCGCAGTCGGGTAAAAAGACTCTTTTTTTTTATATTTTTAAGTACAATATAAAAATATTGCTTGGCTGTGGCCGACGCCACAAAAAGAATGGACATCTAAATAGGTGCCCCACAGACCATTGTTACGTAAGTAAGGGATACACGGGGCCAGTTTTTCAGTGACCTCATCATGAATTTGAACCAATACGATGCCTCACTGCCTCAACCTCGTATCTTAAAAATGGCTACATTTCAAGAGACAAAAAAAAACTGATTATATTTTTTTAGTAATTTTACAAAACTAGATATGAGGTTATTTGCTTAGCAAATTGTTATCAATCAAATAAACTCATATCTAGTTTTGTGCAATTACTAAGAAAAAATATAAAATCAGTTTTTTTTGTCTCCTGAAATGAAATACGAGGTTGAGGCAGTAAGGCATCGAATAGTATTTGTCAGTACTCGATAGCGACTACATAAATTTTAAGTATGGCAAATATTTAAAGCGCCTCTAGCGGTCACTTGCAGAACTAAAATTGTCACACAAACATTTACTAATTTGCTTCAACCTCATGATTTAGCCACAGGACGGCAAGACAGTTCTCTTTTGAACTGTCTTTGCTTGCTGACATTGTCTAGTCAAAGAATTTATTTAGATGACGAAATTCATATTGACAACTCACTGACACTAGCTTGCTGTCTTGGCTTCAAAAACTGGGCTCGTGTATCCCGGGCATAAGGTTTAGAACTCAACCTGAGTTCTAACGGTGAAAACAGGTGAAATTGTGCATAAGCAATTAATACGCATACAAAAATCTTACCCTATTAATAAATATGAAAGATTTGTATTTTTGTATGGTTTTTACAATAAAACTCAAAAAGTAAAGACCCTTTTTCAATTTTGAAATCGGGTATGTACTTCGACTGTTTTTCCTCCAACATGGT
>JAOTAV010020514.1:0-23259 GCA_026546445.1 Cyclargus thomasi
ATTTAAGATTTTTGTTATATAATACACATATTTAATATACATCCATGACCCAGGAACATTGAAAAACTTATTGTTCCATCGGCGGGATTCGAACCCGCGACCCCCGGCGTGAGCTACCAAAGCTCAACCACTGCGCGACAGAGGTCGTCGTAGATGTAAAAGCATGAAATTTCTCCCAGTTATAGTTGATATGGATAGATGGATGAACGTGGAATACCAATATTATTCTAAAATATGCTTTAATCTTACATATTTTTAATAAATAAAACGCTACGCACACTACAACACACACACTACAATATTTTTTCATGACGCGATAATCATACACGAAATATTATTTTGTTTATGGTTGACGTCTGTGTTTTTTTTATTTTAATAAAATTTAATAGCCTGGTAACAATACTTTAATGCCAAATCGAAGTCTGTGATTGAATCGAGAAATATATTTTATTGTCGAATTTCGACCGCAGGGCGGCCTCTAGTATTATGAAATTGTCGTGCTACATAGTCACAAAAAGGCTGTACTGATTTATATTTGTGCATGCATATAGAGTTTTTACCCTTAACGCCCAATGGAGTGGGCTCAGGACTGCCAAGTTTTTTTGGATACACTGGGACAGTTTTACAAGTTAGGACAGCAAGATAGTACTCTTGAACTATCTTGGCTTGCTGACACTGGCTGGTCATCGAATTTACTTATTCCAAGTTGATTAATTGTACAGACACGCCAATTTAACTGTTTTATTAGATGTATTTATATGTATAGACTAGCAGTTACTAGCTTAGAACTGAAGCAAGTTTAGTCTATACGAAGCCAGGAACTGACATTAGCTTGCTGGCTTGAAAAACTGGACTCGTGTATCTCGGGCATCAGCGCCTTATTAGTTTCCCAAAATCTTTATCCATGGCACTAAAATTTGCAATCCCCGTGAAACAGTACGGCTACACTGTTCAAGAGTTCATATTGAAATTGAAACCTGTTATTCAAAGTATGATGTGTTATTAAGCCCTTTTCCACATGCACACGGCAGCTGTACGGTAGGTGTGCCGCGAAAAGTGGTAATGTATGAGACTTTCACATGGCACGGCGACCGTCCGGCACCCGGTGACGCCCGTGCTCACATACTATAAGCACGGCGATGGTCTCAGTTGTGTAACGACTTATATAGATGTGGGAATGTGGGTGGTGGAAGATCTTCCGAGGTGTTATGCCCGGTCAGGCTGAAGCCGACTATTGCGGCAACAGCCACATAGACGCTTTGACATCGGCGCAACACAGCACGGTGCATATGAAAGGGGCTTAAGCAACTTCGTGCGAAATGAGAGATTAAAAAATACAGAATGTAATAAAGTAAATGATAATACTTAAGGGTTTGCGTGTCTATTGTACCGAAAAAATAAAATGAAAGCGCCTTCGATTTAAGCGCACAAATAAAAATTACAATTTCTTTGTACCTTACATATTATAATGCCTAGATCTTATGCGCTGTTACTGTTGTATATTATAGTTAATAGGCAAGTACAGATGATTCCAGCGCAGGTTCTGCTGCAAGTTTTTTATTTCTCTGCTTAGCTTTTGCTTATCTATCGCTAGAATTATTATGAAATTCTGTCAGATTTTTGTTTCCATCCTTTACATTTAGTATCCATATTAGAGTATATGGATCCAAATAGTTTATCTTCATAGAAACGGACTGCGCACGGCTTGCATGTGTGCGTAGTATCTACGCTCCGCCGCACGCACACAAAGAAGTTATAGATATATTCTGCTTTGTCCATAATTTAATAAAGGCAAGACCGCACTAACGCAATACTACACAGCTATGAGTGACAGCCGCAGTCTAGATAATAATTGTACATTGAAGTGTGCAAACTATAAGGCGTAAGTAGCGGACGTTTTGTATAAGCTGTCAGCCGCATCCATTTTGTTTTCAGCTTTAGGGAATAGAGTGACGCGTGGTGCAGTGACGCTTTAGTGCGGTAAGCAATAATAATAAATTTTATTGACTTCCATAACATATAACACCAATATATCATTTCCTTTGATGTCTGCACTAGGCTGAGCCTGTCCTGCAGATCACCAAAAAAAAACAATACCAAAAATTACAAGAAACTAAAAACATAGAAACAAAAACAAAAGTAACTTCTGATTAAATAAAAAAATATAGTATAATAAACGCGCTGAGTGTCGCTGTATGTGTGTGTGTATGTGTGTGTGTGTGTGTATGTGTGTGTGTGTGTGTGTGTGATATTGTTCCTATCTGTATATCTCTGTCAATAAATTCTCCTTATCTTCAGAATCAAGACCTTTTATCCACATTGTTACTTTTTCTTTTACTACTGTGAGCTCTCTTGTATTATGAATTTCCGATTTACTTTACTTGTGGCCAAGATACTTTCTATACATTGCATGTACACCTACAACTCGTACGCTCTGTCAAGGGCTCTGGCAAACATTGAACTGCATGTTCTGCATTATATCTCGCAGGTCATATAGTCTGGTCAATGATCTTTGATGGTCATATGACTAATTATCTTCCACATTATCATAATGTATAATTTATCTTCAATTATTTACAATTATTAACAACTATGTACAGCGAACGATAATATTGTTGCTAAAACAATCGTTTTTAGGTCACTATACATATATACAAAATTTAAAACGAATTTTTCAATAAGTTAAACGCTGTTTTAATATTTCAAGGGTATTAATGTTAATTATATATTTAAGTTTTTTAAACTTACGCAACAACTGATAAGAAAGTACAATATTTCAAAAGCTTGCCTTATATTTGCATTTACTTAAAAAATATGAAATAAAACACAGCAAAACCAAGACAAGTTTATTTTGTTTATAAAAACAGTAAACATAATAACATATAGTTAAATCTATCAAATAATACTTCATTATTGTCTTCGAGGGTGAAAAGAAAGAAAAGTGGGTTCAAATCAAAAATGCAATGATTAATAACGCACATTTTAATATAAAATGTGTTTTTCATCACAGATAGACATGACTTCGTCAACAGTAAAGATACAAACAAGGATAATAAACAACATTTTAACATTGTGAATACATTATGGCAAGACCGCACTATTAAGCGACACGACACTTCCTTTTTATATAAAAAGTTTGTTAAATGACAGTCCTGTGGAGTGTCAAGCGTCGTGACGCGTCGCTGTCGCGCGGTGCAGCGTAGTGCGGTCTCACCTTTACCCGGCCGTACTTTATAAAGATTTGTGATCAGAAAGATTAGGACATCCCGAAATTTCTGATAGGTGTGCAGTATGAACTCGGGCGGTCATCTAAATTTTAATTATCAGAAATTCTTACAACCCGGCCGGCCTTACTATGTATTAGAAAATCAATTTATCCGATGTTAGGTGTACATTCAATTTTATAATAAAAGCTCTTCTTAATGGAAAAAAACTGTCTGGTGTTTCGCAAAGTGCTCTTAAAAATATTAACAAAATTTAAACACACCCTATACTGCAAAACATTATTAGTTTTGAAAGTAAAGATGTGAAGTATACGGTTAATTTAGCTTAAAACTTATGACAATAACAAAATAAAAAATACTGTTTCTTCCTTGTTTTTTTAACAAGTTTATCAGATCTGTCTAGCTTACAAAAACTTATTCTTATGGCAGGAACTAGAACTGATGTTACAATTATTTTAATTATATTTTAGTCTCGCTCAAAAATGTTTCCAAAAGCTGTGTTATTATAAAATTCAACTAGCCTCGATCTGTTGAGCTCTGAATCATACTAATACTAATTTAACAACATATTATAGAATAACATTTTGAATTTTTACTAGAAAACGTTTTAAAAGAGTTTTAAACTTCTGCAAGTAAAAATGCGTTTAATGACACTCTAATATTATCATTAAGGCACAATACTTTTATATTATTGTCGTGTATTATCCAAAATCCAAAATTTGAGTAGTGATGGCATACTTTGATACTGTCCACTAGCGCCATCTTGACACTGACTATCTGACCATGTTTATTTTGATTTAAGTAAAAGTGATAAATTACTCTTTTAACAAAAATACTAGTATTTCTTCGATCTCCATCAAATAATAATTAACGGATAAAATTAAAGGATCGAATCAAATAGGAATTAACCTTACATCTTAATTAACAAAATGTAGTTTCAACAATATAAGAAATTAAAATTATGTAGCCGTTAAATACTCGTTGCAGTGTAGATCACGCCTTAGCCTCCAAATCGTACATCTTTTCGTCCGCGTGCCTAAAAATAAAAAAATAAAACCTAGGACCCGTCTTCAAGGGGTGTAATATGTGTTAGTAAGTAGCCGTTATAGTTATGTTAGTATACCTCACCGTATCTATTTACACTAGTTTATACATACCACCTGCGCACTAAACTATAATCGCTCCCAACACCGCTCGCCATATTATCTGAACCCTCATCGCTAGTGTCAACTATTATATACTTCTTGTCTCTTCTGAAAACATCCATAAGAAAGTTCTTAGATTTTACGTCGAAATTAAAAAAAAACATCTAAAGCGTCAACGCCATTTTTGATTGCGCTCGAAATTCGAACGAACGTACATTGCGTGCACGGTGCGTCCCGCAAGCGAAGCATCTGCGTAACGTTCATAGAAGCATCTGTGATTTCTAATCGACTACAATGATTTAGGCTTCTTCCTTTTTCATATAATTGTAAAGTGGACTTACTTCCTCTTCTTTTTCTCGTTCTAACCATCGTCTTCATGACTTACTTGTTAATCTTGTTTCATCAATTTTTTTATTCAATTTGGAATCGTTCGTATTTGTGGCGTTGATATTCAGTGTTGGATGATGTGACGTCATGACAACATGACGTAGTTTATGATAATGTTAGTGAAGCTCTTAAACTATGTTATTTTTAGCCCAGACTTCTCACACACATATGACTGCTCTTAACTTCATCTTTTCGTTTTCACACTTTTAGTTCGAGTAATCTTCCAAAATGAAGCATTAAGGCTTATTTTGAGATAAATACGAGGAATAATACTATGTTCATGTGGTCTGCAATAAAGAATTATACTGTAAAAGGGGCTGTGTTACCACTTACTGTTAATGCTCTAGACATGTACCATCGAAGAAATTTATTCCTAACCAGTTGATGTACCTAAATCATTTGGTCGGAATATGTCAATTGCATAAGGTGTCATCTATCGGGTGAGTTTGACATAACATGACTAAATTACTTAGGTCTGCAATCTGGCCATGAATTAACTTCCCAGGTAGGGTATGTATTAAACAAATAAAATATATCTCTGACCGGGAGTATCATTATCAGCTATCTGCTACCTAAAGCTAACACCGAATTAATTTCTCTATCTGTCACATAATAGTAACGGTTTGCCTCTCAGGCACCTTATCAGTTAGTGGAGAAACAGTCCTTTGGTGTGAAAAATTTTTAGAAAGTTTTTTTTTTTTTACATGGAAACAACCCTTGATAAAGAAGGACAAAATATTGCGTAACTATTCTTATCATTAAAAGGGTATTATATTTTAAACTACTCTAGTGAATAACTATGATGAAATATACTCGTCTTTAACTTTTACATTTGAAATCTCTGACTCGTACTTTAAGGCAGTCACTTCAAAACATGTATAAGAAGTCTATGGCAGTAACCAATAATAGAAAGCCGAAACCAGGCCACAGAAATAGCAAAATACATTTACTTGGAGTTAAGTATGTAGATTACTATTCACACAACACAATAGCAGAGAGAACAAGTAATAACGAAAACGATCACAAATAGTCGAAAATAGTTCTTACAATGAACAAACTATTTTCAACTATACTTTTCATTCATATTTAATCAGCTAGGCTAGTTAAATGGCTTAAAATCGATACCAATCTAAGCGATATCATAGTAATGTATACTTTTAATCGGAATAAGTTAATATATAAGTTCTGGTGGACAGAGGTATATTTTTATTATTAGACTTTATTCTAATGACACGAAATTATATTCGAACGCTAAAACCTCCTCGAGTGACAAACAATTTTGCTGTCAAATCAATATTTTATGAAATTTTAAACTTTTTCTAGCCCTATTTTAAAGCTTTTTTTTATCATAAACGTGTTTTTAAGACCTTTCAAGTCGTTCTTAGGCCGTTTGTCCACCGTACGTCGTCACCGTCAACAAGATTATTTTAGACCGATAAAATGCTATATGATCTAGGCAGTTTTCGTTTTATATCGACTTTGGTCTAGCGCACATGTCATCGCTGCATGTAGTCGCGTAGAGGAAAATGATACTTTAACGTTTTTAAGACCTCTCAAGCCGTTCTAAGGCCGTTTGTCCACCACCACCGTCAACCGAGAAGGAGATTATTTCGGACTGATAAAATGCAACTTTATAATCTAGGCTATAGGTTTCATTTTCTAGCGACATTCCTCTATCGTCCATGTCGTCACCGTTATTACTGGTGTAATGAATCCTGTCACTTATGTCATTCAATGTCATTTTATCGCCGAAATAATCTCGTTCTCGTTTGACGACGTTGGTGGCATTTTATCGGTGGCGGTGACGCGGTGCGGGGCACAAACCGCCTTAGCCGATTTCCAGCCACGCTAGCCAGCCGCAAATGCAAAATAACGCACGTACCTGTAGAACACATAGTGCTGCAACATGAAGAATATGTCGAATATCAAACTGAACAGCCCCAGGCCGACCTTCGTCAGGTCCCCCTGCAGCGACACCCAGTCGTTGTAGTTGTATGCGTTGAGGAGCATTTGGAGTATGGAGAGGGTGCCGCCGACGAAATCGAGGAATATGTTCCCGATGCTCCAGCCGATCGTGGATTTCCTCTTGTAGTTCATGTACGCCTGGAAGGTGTAAAGTTATATGATTAGAATTGCAACTATATGATAGCGTCCACACACACGTATGTAAGCACGGGTGACACACGGCCACCGTGCCCAATGCTCGGCCCGCTGCGGCGTACCCACCTGCGGCAGGTACTTGATGAGCGTTATACACAGCTTGATGTAGCTGCAGTAGTAGAGGAAGTCGAGCCAATGGACGCGCGCCGCGCCCGCCAGGCTCGCCGTCACCACTACTACCAGACAGAAGCCGCCGAGCAGGGTGCGGGCCGCGGTCGAAACTCGCTGGTTCTCTCGCTGAAAATGAGCACATATTTATTAGAAAAGACCGACATTAGGCTTTAAAGATAAAAATACCTAAAGCTAAGCTATACTGTGTTCAGAAAATACATTATAAAGAATTACTATTGAAATAAAGAATAATATAGCCAAGTTGAAATTGAACATGAGGCAAATTCAGAAACTGATTATAGATTTATCACCGGTGGATGCTTGATTGGCTGCAAAAATATTATAAGCTAATGGTCCTCATTTAGTGCATTTATTTAGTTGTGCAGTGATTTATTCATATAAACAAGTTCTTTGTATTTACAGAAACGGACCTACACGCCACTGCACGCACACATAAACAAATCCAAGCTGTTTTGTTTTGTGTGCGTGCAGCGTCTTATACACACACAAGCCGCTGTTACTTACGCCGCTTGTCCGCCACCGCCGTCAACCGAGAACGAGAGTGTCTCCGCCCAATCCATTCCACTGTATGACATAGACATCTACAGACGGCGACGAAATGGGCGCTAGACCATTGTCGATAAAAAATTAAACTCACAACCGGCGGTCCCAAAAACTTTTTCTTTTATAGGTTTCTTAACATAAGACAACCGAACAGAAATTCTATAATATATACAGATAAAACAACGAGCGGCGACCTTTGGTTATACCAAAAATATTTTGATATAAACTACAAACAAAAATATTTTGGCCGCGGCGATCGATCGGTGTTGACCTAGTTAGGTCCTAGGTCATAAAGCATTTAACGGTTGACGGTGACGGCGTGCGATGGACGAACGGTCTTAGTCATAATAATACACTGATTAAATAAAAAAAAACTGTATACCTCATAGATGAAGCACTGTAGTATAGTGATGAGCGTGGCGAATGAGGCGTGAATGGAGAAGAACACGTCGTTCAGCTGGACCGGGTTGAGGCTGCGCGGGTGACGGGAGAAGTACTCGTCCTGAAAAACGTGGCTTAAGTCAAAGCTATGACACGTAGACATAAAATGCTTTCCTCAATCTTGATGCGAAAAGCTCGTAATGGAAAGGTTAATATAAATAAACAACTTAATAAGCCGGTTTTGTTAGTATTTTAAAACTTTTTTTTAATAATAATTAGGGAGCAAGCGAGCAGACGGGTCACCTGATGGAAAGCAAGTGCCGTCGCCCATGGACGCTCGTGACATCCGAAGAGTCGCAAGTGCGTTACGGCCTTTATGAGAGAATAGGGTATGGGAATAAGCATAGAGCGATTAGGAAAGCTGGGCCACCGGTAAACTCACTCACTGAACGAAACACAACACAACGCCGTTTCACGCCAGATTTCTTTGAGGCCGTGGTATCACTCCGGTCGAGCCGGCCCCTTTCGTGCCCAAGTTGGCTCTTCCACGGCAATGAGCATCCGTATGTACTTGAGATCGGAAAATGTCTCATTGGTACACGCCTCCACCGGGATTTGAACCTGCACCCTCTCGAGAGCGAACCAAAGGTCTTACCCATTAGGCTATGCACGCTCTAACCTGGCAACATTTTAAAGTTAGCCACAAACACTCCCCTTGCTGATGATTTCGTTTCGAACATTTCATTCCTGTGTTTAATTGAAAAAGGTTACCGAGAAAAAAACATTATCCGAATACCTGATCAGAAAATTCTGATGCAGCTGTTAAACACCATACAAAAACTTATCGAAATTTTCGGATAGTATACAGGATTAGAACATTGTGTGGGGTGTCCGAATTTTCCTGATTCGGAAACTGGATAATGTACGGCTACTACACATATTCCTAATGTTTTATTTAGAATGGGGGGTATTTACCTGAATAGTCTTAGAGAAGTACAGCCCACCGTTGAACAGGGAATACATGGTGAATCCCATGATGTTCAACGCGAGGAAATCAAAGTTGAGTCCGACGACGCTTTTCCGCCGGAAGTTGATGTATATCTGCGGGTAGAACGACACCGACCAGGCCACGAAGTAGATCCATCCCATTATGACGGATATCACGTAGATCGCGTGTGAGTGCATCACTGTCACTCGCATGAACACCGAGTCGAGACTGAAAGAGAGAAAACTCAGATTATTTAAAATGCAATGTTTGTGCATCTCGTACTCTGACGCTGCGAACTGCGAAACGTCGGCGAAAAACGAAATGAGAGAGATGCAAATAATACTTTTTATCATGTGTCCTCCGAGACAGAGTGTTTCCGTCGATGCTTCGCAGTTCGCAGCATCAGTGTACTAGAGACGATAGAGTATTCGCTTCCGTGTCAGAATACGGCGAACAAAACGCAGGGAATTGAGATTTTAATAAGAGACTATCAGTATGCTGTCGAGTGTTCCTTTTTTGCCAGCGCGCGCTCTGTGCGCATCTACATTGCATCTAGCAAATAAGCGAATATCCCGTGTGCTATGTTTAAAAGCGATAGTTACGTTTCTAGATGTTTTCGACAACTTTACGTTAACGAAGTCGAAAAATTATTGAAAAAAAGTCACGTTCTGCATACGTAGATTAATTGCATATTTTTATCAATGGTACTTTTTAGTCAAAATAATGATTATTTATCAGTGTCACTCACTCATTACATTGAGGTGCGTGATATTTTAGAGGGGAAATCATGATAAGAGAATATCTGCCGAAAATATTCCACTTACAATATTTTCTTTCTTCTCTTTCAGGGCCTCCAAGGATGCGGTCGGTATAGACGAAAATTAGACGAATATTAGACATGCAAGTCTCTGTATGTTATTGAGACCTTTTTGTACCACTGTACTACACAGCTGTATGTGATATGCGGTGATAGTCTGGTGGTGGTCTAGCTATGGCTGTGTAAAGCCACAGCATTGCCTACGGCTGAAGACCCCATCTTGAGCTGACAAGCTTCTAACAGGATCCCAGAGCATATTTAGACTTTTTTGTCGTGTGTTCGATGTGCTTATTAAAATTAAGTCCTTTAACCAAAATTACTTTGAAATATTTGACTAAACTTGCAAAACTAATAGATTTTCCGAAGAGTGTCGGAGGCCTAAGCCCCTCCAGCTTCCTGTTTCTGGTGAAGGGTATCAGAACCGTCTTGTCAGCGATGACTGTTAGTTTGAGCCTTTTGCACCAGTCCTCGACTATTCTTAGTGCTGATTGCATCAACCCAGTGACGACTGATGCACATTTGCCCACCACCATGATCTCCAGGTAGTAAGCGTACCCTTGAGCGTAAAATGTTAAGAAGTTTAGTTTCTTCAGTAGATCATCCACTACCATTTCAGGGGTGACAGCACGCCTCCCTGAGGGCAATCGTGTCAGCCTGCTTTTGAGTATCACGTCCATGAAGTCGATGAGTCGCCACCACACGACAAGCCACGCTGGCTTTTATCCTTTTTATATTGGTTTGGATCTATGTTTTTTGAAGCCAGGCTATTTGTGATAGAGCTGGTTGAGGTGTTGTAGAACGCGCCTTCAATATCTAAGAAGGCACTAAGCTACAAGGTCCATTAGCGCTGTCTCAGTAGATTTGCCTTTTAGGTAGGCATGTTGTCCTTTATGCAGAAGCTCTTTAGTGAGATAGGTGTAAGTGTGTAGGTGTTCGGTAAGGCCTTGTCTCTGTCTCCACTTTTGGGTATGTAAGACACCTTTACCTTTGTGCATACCAACGGGATGTAACCCCACGCGAAACTCGAATATCCTTGCCCTGCTGGAGGAGGAATATACTCACCCTCGGTCTTAAACGGCTTGAAACTACCAATTTTTTGCCCATTCAACACTGTCAGGCTAAACTATGTTGTACTTACTTGACTATCCCACTGGGAGTGACGTTGAATGTGACTTCTGAGTGTCCTGGACTCTTGCCGTACGCGCAGATGTCGTGTGCTATCACTGCACTGGTGTTAGGGTTGTCAGTGCCGGTTATAACCAGCACGGGAGGCACGTATTGCACAATGTCCGGATGTTGGAGGTTCGCGGTGATAGAAATGGTTGTGTTGTATTCGCCTCTGAAAATTGACGGATCATTTGTTACTTGCATGCACAAATAAAATAGATAACATTAAATATATATATTTACTAAGTGGTTTTAACGTAATCTATGTATAAATATTAAATATTTTTTAATACAGTAATATTATGTTATGAAACGAAAAAAATGTGACGAACATTAAAATAATTTCCTTTATAACATCGAAGGTCATAACATTGAAAACGTCCTAAAAAAGTAAATGCCTATTTAAAAGTTTATAAAAGGTTAACAACCCTGTAAGTACATACCTTTTTACGGTTACTTACGTCAAACAAATTTAAAATAATTCAAAGTCAATGTTTACTATTTACATAACACAAGCGATTGCTTTGAATGTTTAATCACGAGTACACAAATTACACACTAATCTAATCTTAAGACGAGGAAACTCGTGACGTATTGACATCTGATCTAATCTTTTACGATAGAAATCTGATTTTATTTTGATTACGTACTACTTCTACCAAAAAGCGGCCAAATTCGAGTCGAGCTCGCCCATGAAGGGTTCCGCAGCAGCGAATAGCTAAAGAGGTAATTTTAGACGCTTTATATTTTTTTGAATATTAAAATTGATTTAATAAAAAGTGAATTGAGTTTCGGAAAATGCATACGGACAGGCAAACGTGACGAATCTATAAGGGAAAATCAAAATCTTTTTATTCAAACTTAGAAACTGATGGAAAATAACAATAATATGGCTTTATATGCTAATTTAACAAACAACCGTTTTGCCTTATGGCTTCTCAACCCTAAAACATAAAATAGCAACTTTAATCTCGCTGACAAACTTCGGTTTGGCGAGATAATTTTGTATAAGTTCTTAAGTTTTATTAAATGAAATAAATAAAAAAATACAATATTAGAACTTTAGTATTTTCTATGCCTTTTTTATGCAATAAAAAAAAATTTCAATACTAGCGCCACCACGGCACGAATCCAAAACTGTAAATTGTTTCTTTAGTTTTCTTGCCAATATCAAATCTGTATGTATAGTTCCTACACGGGTCCTATTTTACATGCAACAGCTGCAATAGCAGCCTTGAGTTGAGAGAGTTAAAATTAAAAATTATAAAAAAAAACCAAAGTATTTCGATTCCCCATTTTCAGCTACCACAACTTTAAACAACTCAACCGATTTTCATTTTAATATATCGAAGAATACTCCCAGAAAAATTAATAGAAATCGCTTCCTTAGTTACGAAGCTATCATTGACCACAGACAGACATACGCATCTTATAAGACCCTAATAATCATCGGAATTTAAAAATACACTACTCACACTTGCACCAAGTTGAAAAGTCTCGTCTCATCAACCAGCATCTTGATGTCTGACACGTCGGTATACATCTTCTCTATCTGGCACTGGCCGACGGGGAGCGCTGCAAAAATAAATGATCTAATAAATAGCCTGATGCAGCCTGGCAGAAGTCCTACTAAATTTTATAATCGCGTGTGTAGAGCAGAAAAAATAAATCAACGTAATAATAACAATGTTATATAATTTTATTATATAAAAAATTGCTTCATATTTCTAAATAAACAAGTTACTTCGTAACTTTTGTATATTGATGGATTTTCAGCATCATTGATGTTGATCCGATTTCATAATAATTACGAAGTGTAACAAAAATAAGTCGTAATACTTCATGATTTGTATGTGTTTTTTATGTAGAGCTCACTGAAAAAGAAGCACCGCTGAAAGCGAAAAAAAAATTGGGTTTTGTATGGGGAAACTCAAGTCGCTGAGGCGCTTGCCCAAACGAGCCACTAAAATTTTTATTCGCTTTCAGCGTTGCCACTTTCACGGCGAGCTGCATTAAAGGAACACATATAAATTCTTAAGTTTTATCACTTACTTTTGTTACACCCTGTATAAATCAGTGCTATATCAATAACTGCAACCGTAGTACAATTAAATTTTTAATCATATCTATTAAAATTTCAATCTGGATCATCAATATCGATAAACTGTAACTTTTAGAGCGTTCAGATTGAATGATTTAGTTCTTTTACTCGCCGAAATACATTTATCCCAAAGGAACACATAATCCCTAAATGTAGGCCTTTTCTACAGATGAAAAAAAAATCTTATAACGTGATTCTAATTACCAATGAGGAACATGGCAACAAGACAGTAGCTGATTCTATGATGGGCGACCCCGGCGACCCGGTGCGGGTGGAATCCTGAAATTGCTTGCGCCATCTTGTGTTATTTATCTGTAACAAGAAAAACCATAGTTAAAAAAACAATGAATAATTTATCATACTTTCTATCAATTAGTGTATCTAGAGCCCCTTTAATCTTTAGCTTAGTATCTACACTATCTGTGGCTTTTGTACACTATCTGTGGTTTTTACACCCGCAACTCCGTTGCGCCAAAATTTGTTTATCGCGCGGGAAGTTCTACAATTTCAGGGGTATAATAACTCTTTAGGCCTGTTCTCTGTATTTAGGCCAAATTTTTATCTGCATTTTATAGCATATTACATACTACGTACATAACCCATACATTTTACCGGTATAAAAAGCATTAGCCAGATCATTCTGGGGTGAGCACGATTCTGCTTATGTCTTCAATTAATTCAAACATCACGAAGCGCCCTTCGTGATGTTTTAATTAAGATGATATGTTTATACAATTCCTACAAATTACATTAACACAGTAAATGTGTTAATCATACAAATATTTAAGCAAACAATACAATTTAAACGGCTGACCAAACAGCTGTTAACCTTGAAAAACAACAGAACATATTTTAATCATCAAGAAATAATTTGTGAAAAAATATTTTCCTTCATTTTTTGCTTTAATGTAAGGAAATGGATGTAAAGCAGTCAAAATTAAATAGCAACTGTCTTTGACGTACAACTATAGATTAAGTTGACCAACGGAAAGCTGCTAATGTACACATTCAAACAATACGATGTTTAGGAAGAATTTACAAACTTGACTGTGACTCTAACCGAAATATAGTATAGTAAATCTTAAATTATTATTAAGCGAGACACATTTTTGGCGTGGGAGAGGCATGCTTCGGCACAAATGGGCCGGCTCGACCAGTGTGATACCATGGTCTAACAGAAAACTGGCGTGAAACGGCGTTGTTCTGTGTTTCGTTCAGTGATTGAGGCGGCCCAACTTCCCTAACCCCTATCCCTACTTCCATTCAGAATTCCCTCATAAAAGTCGGCAACGCATTTGCGACTCTTCGGATGTCGCGAGTGTCCATGGGCGACGTCCATCAGTTAACCCGTCTGTTCACTTGCCGTAAGGACATCGTCAAAAAAAACAAAGGGTCACTATTACTCGAAATAAAATAACACCATATTGTTCACTGTTTCTCAAAATAATAAAAAATTATAATTCAAAACTGCAATATGCAATAAAATATTTTTCCCGCAGAAATAGTACTTTAAAATGTATACAATTATTATACATGTGCTATAAATTTTATAATTAAGAGTACTCCACATCTCAAACGAGAAAAACTTATATTTTCTTTACGGTGTATTTGCCAGTGTGGTGATAAAACTATAGTAATGCTGTCCTTAATCGTACTTTATGGTTATTTATTCTACTCGCGTGGTAAATCACGACAAGAATTTTAATATTTGTAATAGACTAAAGGCTTTTTTACAAGGACGAGCCTTATAGTATTTGCTCACCTGTTCTCTGTATTTAGGCCAAATTTTTATCTGCATTTTATAGCATATTACATACTACGTACATTTCTTGAAAGTAACAACTCGACGTAAAATGTTTACTTTGAACTCTATTTGACAGATTTTGTAATAAGAATCTGTTAAAAAAAAATTGTGGATAGCCTAACAGAAACTTTAACAGTAAGCGGTGAAACAGGGTCTAAGAAAGGTTACGAGGTCTATAGTAGAAGTAGGTAACAGAAGATCTACAGTAACTTCAAGTATAATAATTAAAAGTTTTAACGCTTTAAATTTAGAACAACAAAATATTATCGATAGCACCTATTTAATGACAACTTAAACCATCGGTAGGTATAATGTATCAGCTCAAATATTTTATCGATAACAGACGAGAGATGCACATCACTAAATGACTGACATGGATCAAGTAAAAGCTGGTTCAGACGAACCTGTTTGGTAGTCTGGTCTCGTCGCGGCCCGATTACCGTGTTATGAATGAGAGCGTCTTCTTAAAGCAGTAGCTGATACAGTGTTGAAGATGCTTTGATACTAACAAGGATAATGTTTCTTTCTTAAACAAATTACAAGCTTTTTTTTCCGACATAAGAACTCTACTGTACTGTGCACTGTAGATAATGCAAGTTTTCTCCAAGTAACGAATCATTATAACGGACGTCGCATGAAAGACAAGAGGCGTCTACAAGTTTTTGTCACATTTCCCGATCCGGTGATTCGCTAGAATTAATTTATGATGTGATCACATGGCTCAAACAAGAAATAACAGTTGCAACACATTTTTGACGATTGCGATATCACGTTTTGTCGATACTTCAGAAAACGTGACATTGATTTTCGAGTTTAATTTTAGTGCCGCGATCAATAGACAATTTTCGGGAACCATGTATTTTTTCGAAATTTCAATTGTTAAAAAAAATATATATAATCTAGCGGCCAATTCGAGATTGATGACCGGTCCATAACTTATAATGGTATTATGATCTATGCTCAAAACTTCAAATAATGGCGGATTAATATCCGTATTAACTTGTTTTTATACGAGTTGTTATTGCGTCCCGGAAGTAGATTGGTTCGCTAAAATATCGTTATTAAGTGTTTGTTCTATTTATTTTGCAGTTGTAAAATTTGGATCTAAAAATAAGAAATATTTTTAAACTACCTTCATTTTCATAAATTAAATATTTTTTCTGAATACAAACTGCGCAAAAGCGAAAGGTTCTAGAGAGTTGCAGGTAACAGAAGAAAACAAGAATCATAGACAACAAATAAATAAAAGACAAGGCGGGAAAATCAGGAGCCAGATACAACTTTTTCTTCTTTTTGGGCTCAGAAGTGCTACGTGGTAACAAGTAGAGGTCGAAACTACAATATAGTAAATAAATACAAAAATCGAGGGTTATAATATCATGTTATTAATTATATTTATTAAAATGAAAATTTTGACATATGCTAAGCCACATATTGATAAAGAACATAACACTTATGTGATATAATGTTAATTGACTTAATTCAGAGTCTTATTAGCATTCAAAAAGATGGCTTATTTTACTTTTTTCCGATTTACAATACCTGAATGTTATTTAACCTTGACCATTTTTATTGAATTCAGTCAACTAGAATACTACCCTAAAAAACTCTTACTTCAAACACCAACGAAAACGCACTCACGATTGAAGCACTAACACTAACAAAATTCACGAAAACTTCATTTTACGTTTCGTCATTTCAAAACGCATATTGCATAGAATTAACCGTAACCGTAAATGTTGCGCGTTTAATCCACAACGGTGCGATTTCCACGTACCAAGTCCTGCTAGACATGTGACGACAAAACTGCACAGTTCGGTCCCAGTAGAGATACAATTAATGAAGATTACGTAAATTAAGGATACTTATGATTATTCAATAAGCATGTTTTGTCATGGAACTTGACAGACATGAAACTTTGAAGCCCAATGTTTAAATTATGACGACTGTCTTTGGCCCTCTTTTCAAAAATACCAGACGTTGATAATGTCATAAAATAGTTGTTGGAAGTCGGAACTATACAGTTAAATCGTAAACGTCTACAGAGGGCATAACAAGACCACGCCGCACTACTGAATGTTTACAAAACAATTAAGAAGCGTGTCCGATAAACTATTACCAGTATGATGTAAAATGCTCTTACATTTACTAGCATTTAATCAAAATACGTGCATGACGTTAATCACAGAAAAGTCTTTACAATGGTCAACAAAACCGAGGGAAATCCCCTTAATTAAATACTTAACAGTACTATTTAAAACGAATACCATATGAGAGATTAAATACGAAAGACGCTAAAATGCAAAGACAGCAAAATCTATGGCTAACAATGTTATAAGGCTTACAAGTTATTGCCCGCAACTACATCCGCGTGAAACCATAAATAATATCGTTTTACAACATTTTTTGATTACTGCTTGGCTCCTATTGCTCGTAGATGTTATGTAGAATGTAGCCTTCTTCGATAAATGGACTAAACAACACAAAAATAAATTTTCAATTCCGGCCAACAAAACACTAATAGTTCCTGAGATAAGCACTACGTTCAAACAAAAAAAAAATATTAGCTTAATAATATTATCAAGTAAAGATATAGATAAGGTCGTTTTTAAGGCCCTGATATTGGGGTACAAGAAGAAGTAAGTGATATGCGGGTGTCTGTTGTAATAAGATTAAGCGGCTCACCTAGCCACAGGCTACAATGGCTTCGCGGATGTGTGTCAGGGTTGGTCAAGTACCGGTTGTCCTGATAAAGGTTCCTAGTACAATAACGAAGACGTAAACAGTATAGTATAACAAGAAACTGTCTGAAACTTTATATGATCCTAAAAATACATATTATAAAATCCTATTTGACATAGGACTAATACACCAACAGTAAGGTAAAGCTCCTAAACACTTCAATCTTTACATCCATATTAGTATAGTACTTAAAATATAAAATGCTTTAGCACATTTTTGATCGATTTTGATAAAAAATTTTATGTGTGTTCAGGGGGATTTAATAATGGTTTAGATTCCTGAGATAAGTGCGTTCAAACAAACTCTTCAACTTTATATGTATCTATATCTACGCCAGTAAAATTGGCGTGTCTGTACAATTCATATTTTTACAAACCAATCAATATGGGGGACTCAGAAACAATAATACAAATCGACAAAAAAAATTGTCTGCTTGTCTATTTATCTGTTTGAACGCACTAATCTCCAGAACTAGTGAACGGATTCGAATGAATCTTTTTTTATTTACTAGCTATTAAGTCTAGGAAACACATAGGATACTTTTTATCCCGGAAAAATTTACGGTTTCATTGATATAAAAATTTTCGTGCAACGAAGTGGCGGGCTTCAACTAGTAATTAATAAGTATAGATATAGATTTTCCTAAACACGAAGTTTCTCTCTGCTACTGTGTTTATCGACTTTCAAAGCTATTAAAACTCTAAGAAACCAAGTGCTTATTAGGTTAGTAAGTGGCACCCAATCAAGTTCGCGCAGCTTTTTGTACAACGACGACCAGGTCAATCCGGTTGGAAACTTCTTGTTAATAGTCACCAATACATCTTATAATATGCAGTAGATTTTATTAATATTACAATATAAATAAATTTTGCGGAATTTTGTATACTAGAGGTCGCCCTGTAGTCGACCATAAATATTTAAATACATCGTGTACAGGGGCTTTAAAAAAATCTATTTTCAATTCAATCGCAGACTTTAATTTGTCATAAAGTTCTCGTTACCAGGCCATTAAATTTTATCAACCATAACAAGAGAGAATTTCGTGTATGATTATCGTGTCATGTGAAAATATTGTAGTGTGCGTAGCGTTTTATTTATTAAAAATATGCAAGACTAATGCATATTTTAAAATAATATAGGTATCAACTACAACTGAAAGAAATTTTATGGTTTTACATCTACGCGTCTTTCGTTAAAAGGGGTTCAAAGTTTTCCACTCGCGTATTAATATATAGATTAAAATTTCTATTTCCGTAGGCAAAACATGAACAAAGTCGAAAGCAGTAGATGAAATAGGGATGTCATAGAAATATGAATACTAAGCAACAATATTTATATGTAAACTATAGACAACGGACAACCAGTATACTGTTAAAGTAGGACTTCAGCGGCAGAAGTTAAAGCCTACACGCGGTAGTATCGCCTTTATTTTACAAAGTTCACAAGCAGAAAGAAAGCCCTTGTACAGTTAACACTCTTTTTATACATTATATATAATTATTTACAATTACCTTCATGTTTTAAAATTGTAACAATGTTCTGATTGTTATTATTTTTAGTTTAAAATTGTAATAATTTTAAAGTAACTTTACTAGAGTTAAAGCAATACTGGAAGCCGACATAAATCAGGCTACTAAACCAATAATTAAACTGTTATAAGAATTTATAACCAATTGAGAAATGATTTATAGATAATGCATATTAATTGATTGACAGAAGAAGCAGCTTTGTAACAATACTAAACACTCTGACCTAATACGAAATAACATCGAATTAAATTGCTAACGAATATGGCATTGCCTGCATTAATCTGAAGTTACAATGACCAGATAACTACGAATATCTGCTAAACATAACACTTTATGTCGAATGCATTAAGAGAGATAATGCCTTGTGACGAATGCCTGGAGATTAACGAATCGTCAATACGAGTACACCAACCTCGAATCAATAAACAATTAGGTTAAATGCTTTTTAACATACAAACTGAAATTGCTCTTTTGAAAATAGAGAACGGTATCACAGCAGTAGCTTATTAATATTTAGCAGATCGATAAATATTAAAACGATGTAGATTTTTTTCCCTGCGTACTTTCCGTTCCCACAAAAAAACGAGCGAACGAAAAATTACTCCTACGTCTATCTTACTAAGAAAAATTTTATGAGAATCAAGAAAATCATCACCCCAGGCGTAGCATTGTCCTAAATAGAATCGCCTAACTGGACTGCCAATAAATGCTTGTAAAAATTAAAGGTTCAAAAATTGAGGAAATAATAATTTTTCAATAATTCAAAGTATCTGTACGATGTAGTAGATCTTTGGATGTAATAGCGATATCAGAAGGAAAATTTACGGATTTCTTTTCATACGTTAGACAATATTTCGATATGTTTTGCTAGCATCACAAGTTTTTCTAGATTAATTTTGGTAAATTATTTCTACTATGCTCAAATAACATATATTTTTCTAATGTTAACATCAAATAAGTTGTATTTTTATTAATATTTTTTTTCAATAGCGTGATATGCCAATGTTGCCAGACATTGCCTATAATAATTACCTATCAAATGGGGAAATTTATTGATATAAGGTTATTTCATGGTTATTTCAACAGAATATGAAACTAAAATAATATTTCAGGTATCCTAACGACCCCGAAATCCGCAAATTATGGGTTACTGCAACAAACAGGACAAATTGGAACCCAACACCAAATTCAAGTATATGCAAGTACGGGACCGCTAGTCAAAATCTAAGATAAATATTTAAAAGACAAAACGTAGAACACTAGTTCCGAGGCATTTCCACGACATACTACAAAATCATTACTCTAGATGAGGGTTTAAGTCGTGTACCTAAGTACACAATCCACTTATGATTATCTACAATGCACATAATGTGAAATTATCACGTTCACATCTCATGCACAATTATTTACATAAAATTATTTAAATAAATAACTTTAATATAGTCTACATAAAAGATAAAAATGAAATTAAATAATACACGAGAGAAGCCGGTGTAACATTTCTTAAAGACGTGTCTTGTTAAATAAATTTTTGTGATGGTGGGTAGTGTCATTGAAACACGGCTACCTATCACATGGCAGAGTTATATATTTATAATATTTGGATAAATCTTGTAATTTAGTGATTTCATCAACACGCTTGTTTATCTGGCTATACATCGAATCCACATTATTCTAATTTTAAATCATTTTTCCGGTTCTAAAGTGTCTATTAACAGTCAATCCGGCAGTTTTTTTTAAATGTTAGTTTATGTTTACAATTGTCACGAACGCAAGGTACACCTTCATTCGAAGAATTCGCGTATAATGTATCATTGCAAGATGTTTTAAGTAATACCAGGTTTTCCTTCGATGTTATGCTCGACTCTAATAACTATAAAACTCGACACGCAAATTATTCCGGTGCTGGAGCACCCTTCTCACTATCAAGTTAACAGTTAACACCTCACGTTTAGGAACATGTCTGGTAATCAACAGATTTGATGTTTCGATTATAAGTGTCGTTAGTCAAGCTATATTATAATAATATTTATCACAATGATTACTCTGCTAACGTCCTTCACAGAATCTAGCAACTTATGTACTCGTTATGTAGATATGTCGATAGAAGAAAAATCTATACATATAATAAAACAGTAAAATAAGAAGCGTCTGTACATTTAATATTTTTACAAAAATAATCAATGTGAAGGTGCTAAGGAACAGCTTTGTCTGTAGGTGCTAATCCCAGGAACTACTCGTTTAATAGCCATTAGGTCTGGACAACATATAGGATACTTTATATCCCGGAAAAATGTACGGCTCCCTCGTGATGTACAAATTTTTGCGCAACGATGTTGCGGACACAAAGTAGTCTAAAATGGAGAAGAGGACGAACTTGGACCTCTATTATGCAGTTTTCCACGTCAAACCATGTCACCTCCTTTCTACGCCACTTCCGTTATGCTAACAAAGTAAATATAAATAAATATTGTTACCCATTTAGCACCTTCCTGTGAACATTTACCTTGGACATATAGTATTTTATATTTTGCGGTTACTTATAAATGAGGAGATATACGACTTTCATATTTTCAATTTCATTCATTTCTCAGAGCATGGAGCAGGGGGCTATTAGGACCATTTACGAAACTTGCATGTTGCCAGGCAATTCAATATACGGCCAACAATTCACTTGTTCTTTTTTCGTATCACAACTGGCGGGCAATTCTCAGGATGTGAGAAACAATTTACACTCGAACAAAATATCGAGTGTGAACTGTTTACGAGCTAAACACAGTTTGTTGTATTCTCAGCGCTTTACACTCGTACTATTTCATCCTTTTCACTGAATATTTTTTCGCTTTTATTGTTTCGCTCGTAAAAAGTTCACACTCGATATTTTATTCGAGTATAAACTTTTTCTCACATCCTGAGAATTGCCCCCCTGAATGGCTTAGAACGACCGTATTTGACGTATCTAAATCACTGTATCTAATGTCAGACGATGTTGTCATTATACGAAGATGCCATCCAAGTTACAATGCAGTAGTCGGTTTAGTGTCACGTGACTGCTGACTGGCTCTCACTTTGGGGTTATAATACCAAAATGCCAGCCAACATGTTTTCGGGCGTAAACCTGCTGGAAATAGGAGGTCATAATAGACCCCCACAGCGGTATATTAAAGTCATCAATAATTATTAGGAAATATACCTTTGCTAATCGCAATCCATTGAAGACTTGATTTGTTGAGCTACGAATACTTAGGTATATTCATCGACTTCAACATGTTGCAGTAGCGATAAATAAATCCAATTAAAAGCAGTACCCGCGTAACATTTCAGTTATTAAATTAATTAGCGTGTACATAACGCCACGCAACGAAAATACAACACCAAATAATAATATTAAAAATTAAACTAGTTGTTTATAAGCGGGAAATCTATACATCGATACGCGAGCGGAAAACTTTGAACCCCTTTTAACGAAAGACGCGTAGATGAAAAAGCATGAAATTTCTCCCAGTTACATTAGATTTGGAGGAGCGTGAAATGTCAACATTAGTTTAAAATATGCTTTTATCTTACATATTTTTAATAAATAAAACGCTACACACAATACAACACGCACACTACAATATTTTGACATGACACGATATTCATACACCAAATATTCTATTGTTTATTTATTTATTTTATTTTACCATTTATTTCGAGAATATTTACCCATATTATAAAGACCTTACAGACTAACATTCATATATTTCTACTAAAACTAACACTAAATACGTATTGACTGCGACGTGAGCGCGGTGTTCGGAAGTGGTCCTCGGAATCTCCTGAAGATGACTCCATTTATTTATGGTTGACGTCTGTGTTCTTAATACAATTTAATGGCCTGGTAACGGGACCTTTATAACAAATTGAAGTCTGTGATTGAATTTGGAATAGATTATAGCTCGTCACTAAAACTTTATATTTTAAATATGGTCGAATTTCGACCACAGCGACCTCTAGTAAACTTAAAGAGTTCAAAGCTAAAAATGAGTCAACTATATAATTAGCTAAATATTAATTTAGTTACAAATGATGATACCTATGACTCGTATTCGTAGAATAGTTAGGACCCAAGTAGACATGACCATAATGAATTAGTTTTT
>JAOTAV010020525.1:4777-23255 GCA_026546445.1 Cyclargus thomasi
ACACGGCCCAACTTAACTAATCTCCCTATACGTATTTCCATTTCCTATTCCCTCATAAAGGCCGGCAACGCACTTGCGACTCTTTTGTCACGTGTCCATGGGCAACGGCAGTTGCTTTCCATCAGATCTACCGTCTGCTCGCTTGCCCCCTAAATATCACAAAAAAAAGATAGTCTGTTCAAGATCATAGGTAAAACATTCTTGTAAGCAATTCTAAATCATTATAGATTTTCTCAACTTCGATTGTTTTGTTTTTGACTTTCATAATAATGGTAATACTCACAACATCATCATCAAACCCGTGCAGCTGTTGGTTCGGTAATCTCTCATACATCACTCTGCCCATACCCTGGTTGCATGTTGTTTGAGCTGAAATTAATTCTTGCTATAATACCTAGAATAATTTTATTATTTGCATTGTTTCTTGGATTGGAATGAAACCTTGCTAAAATATTTTTATAAAAAAGTATGCATCATTTAGGTTTCTTTTTTATAGTAGGGGAGACCAAGAGTGAAATGTCGGATTTACTCGATCAGATTAAGCTAGTGTAGGCTTTCTACATGTCTCTGATTATCATGGAATAAAAATCTGATTTGTAACTTTGTTCCGTACTAAAAAAGTTATTTTTAAGTACCGAAGCGTCTTAGAAACCAATTTTTTCGAAGCAATTTCTTTTTTATAACCTATAGGTTCTATTTATAAATCGTTGTAGCGTCGTATCCCAACGCTAAAAAAATTGATCATATTTTCTCTCTCTCGACGACGTTCGAGTTACTACAAAATTAGCACTCTCACCTCCCCGACTTTTAGGCAAACGCAAAGGTATGAAAGTTGGATTATTAATAAATGCTTCGGCCGTTTCTCCACCGCCATCGTTGCCGGGACGTCGGTGCCTTAAACGAGATAATTTTGGCCTGATGAAATGACACTTTACTATCTCAACTACCGCCGCTTGTCCACTGCAAGCCGTCCCCATCAACGAGCATAGTTACCATTGGCCATAGTGAGCATGGTGAGCGCAGTGAAGGCATGCATGACGTGCACTCCCCGCGGCTTCATCGTAACACCGCCAGCCGCCGGCTATGCATATGCAACACTCTACCTGCCGGACAGACAAACAAACAGTTAATCTATATTTGTCAAGTTATATGAGTAATGACAACTTTATCTGAGAACAAACAATCATACAAGACAAAGTGTTAATTTATATATTTCTAGCTTATTCCCGCGGCTAACATATACGAGATTTAAAAAAAATCGCTTAAAAATACATGTTGCGTAGGTTATACATCGCAAAGGTAGATTCCAGCCGAGCCCCACTGACGTCATTTCAATCGTTCTTTATGTTTACCGTTCCCCGGAACTTCGATACCGCGATGCAGGATTGTGAGGCTAATTGTGGGTATCGCCAGCTACGAATATTTTGGAACTATTATGTTTCCAACCAAGTCTACGCCAAAAATCAAGTCGATCGTTAGGGCGTGAAGAAAGGACAAACAAGTAAATAAACAAACATCTCATCCCATTTATAATATTGTTATAGTGTGTGTCTATTATCGGGGCAGTCTAGTATTAAGTAATTTTTAGACAGATCTAAGCATTGTTCATTTAATATCTAGTCTGATAAGTTATAAATAGTATACTCGCAGGTTTTTCCATTACCGCTAATATAGCATATAGCATAATTCGACTATCTAGGTCCTATAACCTTATAAACTCGATAGGGCCTAACTAACGAAGCTAGTAAATCGCCGCCAATTTGTGTGGCAGTAATTTGAGCACAATGCTCGGTTGGCTGCGCTCGTGTCATGTGAACAATCGGGAGCGAGGCTACTAACACTAACATTGATGTACTATTGCCAATTTACTATGTCCCCGTTTTGTTTTAAGCTAATTTGCTCTTTGCTGTAATGTCTACGAGCACCGAGCTTTTCTTAAATTGGTTTGTTGCACGGACACCGTTCATTTTTTCGGGATAAAAAAACTTTTTGTCCTTTCTCGGGACACAAAGTATGTCCATGACAAATTTTAATAAAATCGGATCAGCGGTTTGGGCGTGAAGAGGTATCAGACGGAGATCATTCGCATATACAATATCAGTATGGATTGGTGGAACTCTGGGAATCTACACAACTGCAACAAGGTATTGCCTCATGAACACCATATTTTGATAGCTGTTGGATGCGCCGACAGCTCTCTCCTAATGCTCTTCAAATCAAATCAAAATCTTTTTATTCAAAATAAGTACCTTAAGTGCGCTTTCTGAACGTCGAGACTACGATGCCTACCACCGGTTCGGGAACTAACCCGGCGAGAAGAATCTTCAGAGCGACTAGGAGCAGAATAGTGCTTAATAAGCGTGGTTGACGATATCACTTTTTAGGCGGCAACTGTCAATTGTAATATTTGATCGAAGGTTTTGAGGGTATTCCTACGATACGTACGAGTCGGTTAAAACTTTTTATCCCCATCAAGTCAGAATAACGTTGCGCTCTCGTTTTACAATATAATGAATAGGTTTACGTGTAATTGGCGGATACATTACAAATTGATTTTATCTACACCACCGTTATTATTGGCGTTCGGCGTCGCTCGAACAAAAGCGATTATTTCGTTCGATACAATATAGGCTTTATGCGGATTTACAGTTAGACTTTCAGCATTAATCACGGCACAGTATGTTTAGGCCTTAGAAGTGAGTAGCTGATCACACACTCAGTTTAAAATACAGTTGCAGGAGAGTGTGGAAGCTGTTCCCCTGAACATCATTCCGAGTTTGTAATGTTTCCTTTTAGGGCAAACAATATATCTTGTAGTGTAAGGAGTATTTGCGCATTTTTAAAGGATATTCAAATCATAAAGATACTTAAAATTGCAATAATTATTTACTGGTATTTCTACAGCACCTATATAATTTTGGTAATTAATAGTTTATTGGATGAAACTACAAAAAACAAACACGCTTTAAGGACTGCACTGTGAGACATGAATCGGTGAAAGGTACAATTACGTAAAAATTGATCGCACACTTAATTTTTACCAAAAAGTAGGACTCTTCTTTTCTAAATTGGTGTGCATACCACACACGAATCGACGCACAGGATGCCTACGTTTTAAGATCTATCTCGGCTAGAAAAAAATACGTAGGAAACTTTTTGCAGCTAACATTTTATTCATCGTTTCGCTGCGTCTACATAGTGCGAGAGGCACCAGTCCCAAATCACAATTATCATGACAAAGGCGGTCGATGAAAATTTCGGAGTTTCCAAAATTTAGTAGCGATGGAGAGCGGATGTGGACTTCCGGGGTTTTGTGCTGCGGCCTCCGCGGTAATGACGTGGAATAAACAGTTATCTGCAGTGAAATCGTATGAACTAGATGCTGCTTGTGACTTTGCAAAACCTGGAGCCTGTTACACCACTTCCTAATAAGTGTCGGAGAGACTCACCACAACTTATCTGAAAGATAAAGCATGAAAAATCTGTGAAATACCGTGCGGATAGCCTATACGACACATATCAAGAAGTGGTGCAATAGGCCCTCTATTTTTTCAAGACGACGAATCTAAGAATATTAAAACGTTAAAGAATTTAAAAACTTTAATAAAGAGCTGTCATGGAAGCCTCATTCTCATAATTAGGTATGTTATAATTAGACTTATGAAAGTGTAAAGTTAAATGTTAAAATGTGTCGCAGCGTCTTAAAGAACAGGGTGTCAATAACAAAAAGTATCACATAAACTTTTATGAAAATCGTTAAAACTATGACGAAAAATAGTTCTATGAATCGATTTAAGCAATCGAAGACCACACAGATAAAAGAGGTTTTATATAGTTTAATAGTCTATATAAAGCCAGGGACAAACAAATGTAAAAAGAACTGACAGTTGACTGCGACGATTTCATCCAACTCTGATTTTTATAATAGAACTAGATGAACTTACCAAAACCATCAAACGAGAACGAGAATATTTCGGCCCTATAAAATGCAACTTCATGATCTAGGCTATAAGTTTCATTTTTAAGCGACATTACTCTATCGTGTATGTCGTCGCCACCATTAAAGGCGTAGAGGAAAATCAAACCTGTAGTCTATATCATAAAGCTGCATTTTATCCTGTCACAATTTTGTCGTTTCCGGATGAGGGTATTGGTGAACAAACGATCTTAGTTGCGCCAAAATTTGTTTATTGCGCCGTAAAAAAATATATTCTTCACCGTTATTCAAACTAAGTCCTAATCAAATTTCAGCAAAATCAGTTCGGGGGGTTGAACGTAAAGAGGTGATAGACAGTTGTCTGTCTATCACCTCTTTATGTTTGTACATACACACTTTCGAATTTGTAATATTAGTATGGATATTGTAAATACAATAACGAAAAAAAATTAAAATCGGTCCACACACGGCGGAGTAATGCGTGGTCAAACATAAAAAAGGAACATATATACGGTTGAATTAAGAAACCTTTGAGAGTCGGTTAAAAACTATGAATTAAATCCTCGATAAAATGTATCGAAAAATATTTTTGCTAATTTTGGGTTAGATCAAAACACTTAATCGCATTTCCGCTACTAACTTTTACCCCCTTACGAGATTTCGATTAATCCCTTCTTATTAATTACCTTTGTCATACGGAAAACTGTTTCCCCATATTTCATGTTTTTACGATCAGTGGCTTAGACTGTACCAACATTTAGGAATCAACATTCCTAAATGCATATAGTTCAGGACAAATGATTTTATATAATAATATATGATATATAGACCAGGGTAGAAGCCTTTAAAAATAATAAAAAGTGAAATAAAATTGTATTAATTACACCATCGAAAAGTAGAGATTTCAACGAACAGAAAGCATACTAACTTTTTGAAAAAAGCTGATATTTTGACGGGTGAATTCAAAATAAGGTGAAAAAATAAATATTTTTAATCAAATAAATTACAGCTTATTTGGGACATAAAAAGGTAAGTTTTCACCAAATTTTGTTAAAAAAAAAATTTTTGTAAAAGATAAAAATAAGAAACCAAAAACATGGTTTTTTGAATTTTTCACATAAATTTTGAGGTTATATGAAATAAGTGTAAATACAAAAGTTTTAGATCTTTTTATTACCTACAACTTTGCTATTTGACTTTTTTCGATAGGACTTTTAGTTTTGCCGGAAATCGAGAAAAACCGCTTTTTACCCTTAAAAACTCACCCCCATCCCCTCCCCGACCTCAGATCACCCGTAAATTATTTTTCCTTTCATTTATATAATATTCCCCTCCTTTTCTAATGGGTTTCATCCTACTACGATTTTAATTGGTTTTAAAAATTATCTACCCTGGTCTAATAGATAAGATACACTAAAAAGTTAACAGATGGCATTTAAAATTCAGTTTCACAAAAAAAGTGCCATTCCTTGTTTTTCTCGTGTGGTCTTCAAGTGTCAACTCAACGTTTCTTGCGAACGCGTAGAACATCGTAGCGCTTCGTAGCACCGTCTACGAAGGAATGCAAGCGAAACTTGTAAGAAAGGCTTACTCCTTGCGCTCATATAATACTGGTTGTAGCCTGTGACTACGTCCGTGTGAAACTTTATAAATTATTCTGTTTTTAAAACATTTTTTGATTAGTGCTCGGCTCCGATTGGTGGAGGATAGACGAACAAACAAACCCATCACAAGTTCATCATTGGTAAAATTAGTATGGACGCCACCAGAATCAAATCTTCGATACTATGTGCCAACCATTTAACCACTAGACTACAGTTACTCTATAGGAAAGTGCTGAATAGCCCAGGAATGTCGGAAGCCCATTTACCTCAACGGTTTTGATGGGCGATGATGTGGAACTGTGAAAACCCTGGGCTCGGCGAGGATCGGTCGTGGGAAAGTCATTTCTATCGTTGGCCAAATAATGGGTTTCACTACTTGCCTATTGATAACCAGGCTGCATTGATAAGTCTATAGTTTCGATTGTATAGGCTTGCTTAGTTGACCAAAAGGTGTGGTTTTATAGTTTTTTGGAAATCCGATGATATCATTTTAGTGTTTGATATTTTTTTATACAAATTTTTGGTACGGCTGAATACCATAACAGGATAAAGGATGGTTTTGTTAACATACAGTGAAAAGCACAGTTTTAGCCTGCGATCAATATACAAATATAAAAACAAATAAAAAAGTCTTTAAAAAATGTGCCAAGACACAAATACGTGCAAACAAACGCACACAGCTACACGCGTTCTAATCACGTGAGTATACGATTAAAGACAGTGATAGCAGTTGATAGTGAGCATTATGTCAGTTCGCCCTTTTTGACACTTCAAGCGCGCATTTCACGCCAGCTTGCGCGTTTCGTATGCAGATCGATCCATTGGTGGCATACAAAAAGTGCAACCTAGCGTGAAGCGCGTACTTGAACCGCGTTACTTGTAGGCGGCGCAAAGACCGACTGAACGTGGCCGCACACCCTAGATTACAAGAAGCGGACCAATATATTTGCTAAGTGCGGCCTGTCAACACTTATTTATTGGTCGAAGGTTATAGCCCAAGACTTAAATACAAACATCTAGTGGATATCTATACTTCCAAATTCAATAATATAATATTAAAAATGCGAAAGTGTCTGTCTATCTGTCTGTCCGCCTGTTCCTCTTAACACCCAAACCGCAGAATCGATTATGCTGAAATTTGGTTTGCAGATACTTTTTATCCTTTAAAAAACCGGAATTCAAAGCGCGATAAAGAAATTTAGTCGCAGCAAATTTTCGGTCGTCATCTAGTCGTTGCTAATTACAATACAATACTAAATAAATTCCATAGTAAATACTATCTATGATAAATGCAAATTTTTAGTACACTATAAATAGAAAACCCCAGATAACGTAACAAAATAGGTGTGATACTCGATAATACGTTTAACCAATATTATGTGATAATATAAACCGAGAACAAAACAATTTAAGCACCTAGGTAAGTAAACTACATGTTTGCTATATAAACTAAGGCTGACTCTTCACCTGTACAGAAATATACCTTATGTGATCGGAATAAAGATGTTCTCAGAACTAAAATATGGCATAAAAACAGTAAATATATTATTGTATAATATTTGGATTTAAAGTTAGCTGAAAACACGCCCGGCCTCTTTGCTAATCATGACGTAGTAAGTCAATATTATGCTGAAAATATTATTCTAGGATGTTTATTGGATTTATCAATAATTTTGTCTAAACTAGGAAGTTTTGTGGTTTGTACGTTAATAATAATAAAATATAAGGTTTAATTCCTCTATTATATAAGTATACTTAAATATAATAGGTATGTACAATTAGAGATCTAAGTAATTTGTTCGAGCTATGTCAAACTCAGCCGACAAATCATGACTTAAATGGAATTGACATATTCCAACCAAACGACGTAGGTCCGTCAACTGGCTGTCTTTCAATTTTCCCCATTATACATTGTATACTACTATCCCATTTCTTAAATATAAGATGATTTAGGGGGCAAGCGAGCCCTATTACCTATTGGAAAGCAACTTCCGTCGCCCATGGACACTCGTGATATTCGAAGAGTCGCAAGTCCTTTGCCGGTATTTATGAGGGGATTGGGATAAGGGATAAGGGATTAGGGAAGTCGGGCCACCTGTAAACTCACTCACTGAACGAAACACAGCACAACGCCGTTTCACGCCAGTTTTCTGTGAGGCTGTGGTATCACTGCGGTCGAGTCGGCCCAGTCGTGCCAAAGGATGGCTCTCCCACGTAAATGAGCATCCGTATTATGTACTTGAGATCGGAATAAGTCCCATTGGTACACGCCTCTACCGGGGTTCGAACCTACACCCTCTCGAGTGCGAACCAAAGGTCATACCCATTAGGAAATCGTGATCGCATGCGACAAGTCATTATGCCATGTCACAGGCAATCACGTCTAGCCCGTCAGCAGTTTCAGGGGCCAACGCACGTCATCGCTGCCTCCCCCGCCCGCCTTTACGACTGTTGCTGGTCGCCCCGCGCCACTTCCGTGGGTAAATACAAATGGGGTGAATGAGAGCCGTGAGGCTAAGGATAGACGTGAGACTAAGAAGAGCCGCAAGACTCCGAAGATAAAGGTAGTGTCTCCTCGACCTGACAAGGACAAGAGCAGGAGGTGCGATGAGGAGGGCTTCACACTGATGGAGAAGAAAAGGAAGCCCGCCGCCCGCAACCACCGAGACACCACACCATATGTACCAGAGCTCTTATTGACCTTCGAGGTGGAGGAATTCTGGCCGACTGGTGTGTTCTCCCGAAGATTCCGGAGGAGACTCCGGAATAAAGTGTGCGTCGTGTCGCCGGCAACACGCGACAAAGTGTAGTTTTAAATATATTATATTTACATGTTAGTCTATAAGTTATTTATATTATGGGCTATGTTGCCTGAAATAAATGGTAAATAAATAAATAAATTTATATGCAATATAAATAAGGTAGGCGATAGCACACAATCCTGAGGAACACCGGCGTCAATAGACAGAATATATCAAAGTATTCACCGTCTATGATGATCTTCATGCTTGTGTCTGGTAAAAAATTCGTGAAACACTTCCATAATTTCTCGAAAAACTTATATGAATGGATCTTAAATTGAAGCGGATTGTACTGCTCTCGAATTCTTGATCAAAGCTTTCGCGAGTGTTTCGAGTTTTTTTTATCGGTAAGTGGTTGAAACGTAAAGTGGTAATAGAAGGGTAAACACGATTTTGGCATTAATAAATAATGTAAGTGAACACATATTTGCATTTAAAGTTATCGGAGACACGCCCCGTGCTAATCATGAGGTGGTCGGTCAATATTTTACTGAAAATATTTTTCTAGGATGTTTAACACATCGTTGAATTTTGCCTATAATTTAAATTTAGACTACTTGAATTTAATCAATGCTTTTAATATTATCCTATAAACTATGCTAGTCTCCTATTAAAATCCGACATCCTAAATCATTATTATATTTGATGTCTTACTTATTAAATTTATTATAAATATGTGCAGCGTTGATTTGTACTTAAATATAGAACAAATCAATCACGCTGTAAAAATTGCAATTGTAGATTATTCCTCAAAAATGCATATTTTATTGTTTGAATTTTTCCGTCAACAAAAGCTTTAGAGCGTTTTCATCGGAACCTTTAAAATCCTTTGTTTCCATTACGTACCTACTTTAAACGTCATAGAGCATGCTGCAAGCACACTACTATACATTGCACATTGCATAATATTTAACGATACACAAGCATAATCTACATAGTGCACACATACATACATGTTGCGAGCACCAAACTGATTTAAATTAAGTGTACCTGCTTTGAATGGGTCGTGTTTTTTTTACTAACGCATACTGTTTAAATCATGGTTTACCCAACGTTGGCACCGATAGATCAAATTAGAATACAGAACTTAGGTTAAAACATTGAAATATATGTGTGTACGTAAACCAAAGCTTAGATTTTTTAAAGTCTAATATATTATTTAATTGTATTGTGGAGTAAGGTGGTGAAAGGGAATATATAAATAGGAATATTAAGTCACTCACGGATATGGAAAAAAATCTTTAAAGTGTGTAGATTAAGAAATTCTATACACTTGAGGACCTCTGTAGCTCAATCGGTAAGCACTTTGGTGGCTTAAGCCGGGGGTCGCGGGTTCGATTCCCGCCGATGGAACATAAAAAAGTTTTTCAATGTTCCTGGGTCATGGATGTGTATTAAATATGTGTATAAGTATAATAAAATTCTTTAACATGTGTATAGTATAAAAGTATTAAAGGTATTTCCGTTGTCTGGTACCCGTAACACAAGTCCCTCGGGTACTTACCACGGGACCAGACTGACGTGGTGTGAAGCGTTCATAGATATTATTATATTATTATTATTACACTTCATAATTAACATTCCAGTGCACTGGGTTCAGCAATTTTATATGGAATCTACATACTTTTTATGAAATAGTGTAAGTAGATTTCAATTAAAGCTACTTTTATCATCATCACAACATATTGTGTTACATTTTTTATTTATACATGTTTTTCTAGCATTTGTCAATAAGCCAGTATGAGAGAAAATTAATGTCTCACTTTCATTCTTAATTTTTTTTTTGTACGCCTTAAATTATCAAGTCTAGCAATAAAACTCAAACTCAAAAAGAACTGGCAACACTTACTTGACGTTTCTCAGCTAATCCCGAAACACTATCACTTTACACTACACGCGTGCACCAGGAGACTGTTGGGTTCGAATTGTGAATATTCGACCACTATAATCCAGTTGAAATACGTGGGGGAAATGACAATGGTGGACGAAGGTTCCGCACCGCTGGCTCACCATACATCTGACCGAATCTGAATCATTATGACTTTGTGCACGAAACCTCATAATTACACCTAGTTGGGTCGGATTATCCATAGTCCGACGGACGTTGTCCTGCCGGGTTACTCTGTAAATCTACCAGTCTCAAGTCCCCTTGAAGTTTGAAAATACGGCATTCAATATGGCATTCAGCCACCTAGCAGGGGCCAGTCGTTAGTGGACCCGGCAGAGTTGTCCTGCCGTCCTTAAACATTTTCTAATAATCTTAACCATTCTCGAGCTCTCTAGAATACACACTTAAAGTCTCTTCTAGGTTAGAATTTAGTGACATACGCATGTACACAAGAAACATTATTAAAGACGGTCGCCCTATTTCCCCAAAGATGCTACGTGCTACGGCCTACGAGCTACGTAAGTCGGTTACGATCTACGGTAGTCTTATTCTAGAAACGCGAACGGAAATATTTAACCATGTTATTTTAAATACATCATATACTGTGAATATAAATTGTAAATAGGGTCTTAAAGTGCTGCCACTTTCTCAGAAAACTCTATACAAAGGACACATACAAACCCTTTATCACTTATATTTACATCCTGTACCAGTATGCTCGTACAGTGCAGAAATTCATGTCTCGACCAGTAACTAATATCTATAAACTCAGTGACCCCAAACCGTGCGCTTTTCCGGAAACTCATCACAAAGGTGGCCGTCATTTCAACATGGCCGCCCAGCCAGCCACAGATACAATCAAATTACAATATTCTTTTATACCCTGACCTTGGGTGGTTGAAAATGGACAGAATTCGCAAAATTAATCCAAAAACAATGACTAATTTATCTTCAATCAAAGGTCGAAATGGCGGGTTATGTCATTGAAACTAAATAAAGGTACAGTCAGGGACATTTTAATGAATAACTAGCTTTTGCCCGCGGCTTCGCTCGCGTGGAGTCCGTAAATCGCGTAAAAATCACGTACCGTTGCAATGCATGCTATAAATAAGAGATGGCAAAGTTTGTAAAAATTATGTTCCCTGTTTTCCTGCTTTTCTCCTGAAAATTTACCTGAATTTTCTCTACTATAACCTCACGGAGCTCGAGACCTTTCCAACGTATGAAAAACCGTGAAAATCGGTTCATGCGTTCTGGAATTATACCGTCAAGAAGAAAACTCCAACTTATTTTTATATAAGAGAAAATTGGTGGCGCGTAAGCGTCATATAGCGATGTATGCTAAATTCTATACTTTTGTAACATCGGGATAATATAATAGAAAACAAATGCCTGCAACACTCATGCAACTGTGTGTGGGTGTGTGTGTGTTTGTGGTGTGAGTGGCTTTCTATATTTTTATAAAATTCGGGGGCAAATAAGCCCCCACATTTTATACAAATACTAGTTGTGCCCCCCGTTAATCCAAGACACTAGCTAGTTCCAAGCCAAATTTTATCGAAATCGATAGTTACAAACATACACACTCACAAACATTCACATTTATAATATTATTAAGAAGTAAGATAAGATGAGATGTTACTTCGCCGTATTGAAAAACAAATGGTATCTATCTTTGCTCCTCGCGCAGTAAAAATGTCCGCCGCTACTTCGCCTTCAATTTTGGCGAAACTCACGCTAATAAGTTCATTTTTCGTTGTTTATAGAAAGAAACCACTTTCAAACGAATTCAAAAGGATAAAGATTTAGTACAGAAATCGATTAGGTTTCGTTGAATCTTGAAAAAGACAAACATACATAACTATCTGAGTTATTAGATACCAAAGAAAATATATGTCCGTTTTTAAGAATTTTCACTTATTTCTTTTGTTATTTCCCTTGGAAGTATTGTTTGATCTGCTATTAAAAAATATTATTGTATCTTTGCAACTAGTTTACGCGGACAGGTAATACTCATTGTTTTGAAAACCTACCTATCGATATTACTCGAGAGTATCAAATCAGTTCCAAATGCTTGACAAAATAAGTGCGATCTTTATCAATGAACTGGCAGTATGTAGGTTATTGGTATATTATTTATCTGACTCATGATAAACAATAAAAGGTGGCTTGGTGCTTCGATTTTTTGCTCTCTCTCTTCTTTTACATATCCCTCAAATAGCTCCAAACGTTAGAGAAGACGAAAGAGTAATATGTCGTAGGAGCTATTGTCGGCAAACCTACGTTAGAGTAGCAAACTCCATATATTTTTAATAATATTCGGGGAGCAAGGACACTCGCGACATCCGAACAAGTGCGTTGCCGGCCTTTATGGCCCACCGAAAAAAACCCGTGGTGCCGAAGCATCGCTCTCCCACGTCAATGAGCGTCCGTATTATGTACTTAAGATCGGAAAATATCTCATTGGTACACGCCTCCATCGGGGTTTGAACCTGCACCCTCTCGAGTACGAACCAAAGGTCTTACCCACTAGACCACAGACGCTCATATTAATGCTGTTTCATCTATCGTTGCCGTAGTGGGCATTCACTATTACCCTTAGGCCGTTTACCCATCGCGCGCCGTCAAACAGACAGTTGACGGTGACGGCGCCTAAGTTAGTTAGCGACGGTGACTAAGTTAGTGTAGACAGATAAAAAGCCACTGTATGACAAAGGTTACAGATTTCATTTTCTAGCGACATCGCTCTAGCTTCCATTTCGTCGCCGATGTGCATGGGCGTAGAGTAAAATGCAACCTGTCGCCTATGTCATACATAGTGGCATTTGAATGGTTCAAATAATCTCGTTGACGATGACGGCTAGCAGTGGACAAACGACCTCAGGCTCCTCTGAGGGAGGCAGGTGGTTAGATGTCTCATGCTATAAAAATATACTTTCAAAACGTCATGTCTGGTTCATACTTAATACGTGTAAGTAGATAAGTAGGTAACTAAACTTTAACTTAATTTTAAGTGACTTAATTTGCCACTTGCTTCTAAATTTTGTGTTTACATGAAGCTATTAACATAATATTTAGTTACCTACTTATCTACTAAATACGTGTAAACTAGGCATAAGCACGTAACGTACCAACCACACGTCGTAACAACCAGCGTCTATGGAGTTTCTACTACTGACTAACTGAGCTTACTTTCAATAAAGAGTTTTAAACTCAATATATTATCTTATTATTTACTGGGTAACGGTATGAATCTTGTCTTCTAGAGCGTAGTCTCTGGTCCTAATTCTTATATCCTAATTTCCAATGCCAGACATTCTAAAACGTTTCGCAGAGGAAAGCAACTCTTTAATATGTCTAATTCCTGTTTTCACAAACCAACCCTTAACGCTAATTATATATATCCTTGGCGGCCATTAAATGTCCTTAAAGTTTATACCGACTTTTGTGTGTCGCCTTATTTTATAGGTTCGAAGAACTTAAATTACCTAATTTATTATGAGTCTTGTCAAAGACGTATTTGCCTTTCAAGATACAGGAAGCTAAAAAAACATGACATTTAGTATAAGGGGATTGTTGGCAAAAACAGGCATCAGATTCCTACAGATTTTCCAAAGAAATTCTAAGTTTTATATTTAATCTTAATAAAAGATTAAAGTCATAAAAAATATACAGAATCTCCGATTATAAACGTGACGCGCGACGTGGACACTGGACTGGTACTTAGTTAATTATGTAATTTATATGCGGTTTTGTCACTCGGCGGCCGCATGATGCATAACATTAATTTACTTTATTCAAAATAAATAGAACAACTAGTAGTAGTCTAGACTGTAGAGATTGTTCAGTTCAGAATTAAAATATCCAAAATTCTATTAACTTTTTTTAAGACACCCAGGTCCACGTTAAAATAAAAAATAAACCTTGTTTCATAGCCTAACTAGTTTGATAAGAAACTTTTGGATGAAACTAAATGAAAAAAAAACTTAGATGAATAGGAAAAACTGAAGACAAAACTTTAATTTTTACTAAATTTTTATAAAAAATCGGAACCTAAACAAAAAAAATTTTTTTTACAAAATGTTCAAAACCAAAAATTTATAATAGTTCATGGATCATCCGAACTGACAGAGATATTGATGAAATTTTTTGTAGATGTTGAAGGGTATTTAAGAATGATTTAAATTCGCAAATTACCCCGGCTGCGGCAAAACTGTGTCAACACGAGGTAGCAAAGATCTGCCACAACTACTGTTAAGCAGGGGTGTATTTAAAATATCTAAGAAACTCCTATAACACCTATTATCATGAAACTTCTAGAAATAATCTTACTGCGCTAACTTACAATGGGTCTGTAATTGGTCTATTAGTAAGTCGGTCAACGAGTCCGTATTCTCGGTCACGTATTGAGAAACTCACAAAAACAACGCGATATCTATTTTTTTTTCTCCAGATAAAATTGCGATCGACTGCAATAACAAAACTTGCTGGGTGAGCGTTGTAATCACTTGTTTTGTTTTTTTTCTGAGTATTCTGCGCAGTAGACTGTAGACAACTTTGCAAATAATGAGATCATGACATGTTACGATGTGCCCGAAGAGGAAATTAAATATGATATTTTCCTGCAGTAAAAAGTACGGGCAAACTGATTCCTGGAGCGCTTCGCACTTGTCTACACAATTAATAAAATTTTATCGTTTTCGGCTTTGCTACTTTCACAGTAAAGTATATAATTATAAGAGAGATACATACACAACCTAAATTTTTACAGTTTTGCATTCGTTAAAAAGGTATTGGGGCTCCGTAAGGTTTATGGCAAAGAAAATTCGGAAAAATCTGAGAAAATCAAGATAAACAAGGAATATAATTTTTATATTTTATAACACTACAATGACGCTAGTACGTGGTTTTTACGTAATTTTCTAATTCCATGCGAGCGAAGCCGCGGGCAAAAGCTAGTTATATAATAAATATGTATGCTAGTTTCTAAGGTACTTATAATAAATATATTATGGGTCTGTGATGCCCGCATTACATTATTTTAATTTAAAAATATGTGAATTGAGATCTTTTTGTTGAAATGAGATGTTTAAACGACTAGCCCGATTTAAATTAAATCTGATACTTAAGGCAACGGATTAAGCCAACGTTGGCTTTTATTTTTAAATAAATTAAATTAAAATAAAAATAATGTAGGTAATGTACTAAATGCTAAAAATAATTAATAAAATCGTTGGACGCGTGAAATTATCATATATTATTAACTCTAGACATACAACCGAATTATTTCTTAGTTTCTAGTACATTACCTATATTATTTTGAACGTTTAAATAAAAATATTTTTTTATTTATTTTTATTTTAAAGTTTTTAGGTTTGTTGGTAGATGATACTTCGCATTCTACCGAATTTGTGTATCTAATGTCTCACAATGTGGCAATCTAAATCTTCTATTCATAATCCCAAAAAAGACTACTCGACTTAGAGCTACGTAAGCTTGTCCTTCCTTCAAACAATTTTGAGCCTACATAAACAATAGCGTGATCTACTGTGCTACCTTGCATGTAAAAGTAACCACTGTCAAAACTATTCCATTTTTCAGAATGAGCTCTTTTCTACTAATCAAGCCCTTTCACTAGACACCTATATTGAGGTAGTTGTGTAAAGTATGTAATCCGCCATTTTGTCGTGTCGGCCATCTTGAATTTAATTTTTTATAGTGAGCTCGTTCTACCAAAAAAGCCCTTACAATTGATACCCATTAAGAGTTAGTTGTAAAGTAATATTTCTACGTAATCCCCCATTTTGTATCGACGGCCATTTTGGATTTACAAGCAGATTTTTTTTATTGTACTATCATCAATATTAAGAGCGATTGGGTATCAAATATCAGATAGATCTGATGTCAGGAAAGGAGAAAAATTCCAATTACTAAATTTGACCCAAACGAACAAATAAACTAGCCAAGCTGAATAAAACCAATCATAACGATACGATTTTCACAAAATTTTCTATAATTCGATGTTGCGACTTGCGAGTTTCGAATATAAAATAACAATCTAAAGCAACAAATGTTAGCATGTTATCACATTTTCACAATATTGTACAAAGCGTTTATAATATACAGCAGTTTGCATTGCACATGTAAACATCACGCCGCATTCACGATTCAGAATCAGAGTGCCGAGTGAGAGTTATTTTTTTCGTTTCACGTTTACTAAGATTTTATATGGGATTTGTACAATGTGACCGTGAGCATCGCTAGGTGGCGCTCTACAAGTCTCATATAAAATCTTATTTAAAAAAATTGCACTCGGCACTCAGTGTTTCTGATAAAGTAACTGATGTTAACTACAAAGATTACATATCTCCTACTCTAACTCAAAATTAGTTTATATATTTTTACCTGACTGCTGCAGGAGGAGGGTTATGTTTTTCGAGAGTATGTATGTATAATTGTTTGGCACATTCTGCAGCCTAAACGTGTTGATGGATTTTGGCTGGTCTTTCAATCGTAATCTTTCCAACCGGATACAGTTAATTATCAGTCGTATCACTAAAATGAAACTTCCGGAAATCATAATAACTACAATTTTATCGTAAGCTTAGTAATTACGAAGTATTTTTTGATATTGACATTATGAATTTAACTAACATTAAACATAAATAATTATTAAACTAAACACAAAGATTATGAAGTAAGTGTGCTAAAGTAATAAGAGTTAAGTATTTGATGGCATAACCTGAATGGAATTGGTTTGACAGCTAGTTCGTAATCTTGCTGAAACTTGGCTGGAAATAAGAGGTCATAATAAGACCCCTGGTCATGAACAGGTAGACTTTATTGTTACCCTCAAATAAACGACGTGAGGGCAAAGACTGCAAACAAGTTGTATAAATAAAGTCGCATTCGGTATAGTAATGCATTGTAAGATACATATTGCAATTTCCATCAGCTATGTTAGTTGTTACTGATAATTATCTATACATACAAAAAAAATTAAAAACCGACTTCCAAAGTTTCCTTCAAATAAAAATCAACAAAAAAATACACTTCTATAAACTGAAAAGTATGAATTAATATTATAAATAGCGATTTTCCAGAATTTAGCTAAACCTCAATTATTTCTAAACACAATCCCAGGAAAAAGTACATGATATCTGGTTTTTGATACAATTATCCTTATCCTTACTAATATTATAAATGGGAAAGTGTTTTTGTTTGTTTGTCCTTCCTTCGCGCTCTAACGACGCAACCAATCGACTTGATTTTTGGCATAGACTTAGTTGTAAGGATGAAGAGTAACATAGGCTACTTTTGGTATTAAAAACACATTACTTTTTTTTTAAATGTACTTTTCCCAATTTCTCGAATTCAGCGCAGGCGAAGCCGCGGGCTAAAACTAGTGTGCTTATAATTAACAACATTAGTAATGGTTTTCGCAAGGTTGAATCGCCGTTACTTAGCACAATTATAAATATAAAAATTTTAATAAAATTCCGTGCCAACTTATTCTGATCAAAATCTAGCCAAAAAGTCTAGCCAAAATTACATCGTTTCGTAAAGGAATATTAGGGCCTAGCCAAGTCACGGTGAAATGTGTTTTCGCTGCGGTGGCGGGGAATTTCATCAAGGCCCCTGAATTGTCTATGGTTAAATTATTTAATATTTTTGTCTATGGTTAAAGCGATTTCTCCAATGTCAAAAAGAAAACGTTCAAATGTCATCTATGTGTATGAACATTGATCTAGGACCAAATAATTATCCTTAATGTAAAGGGCATAAGAATGACTATCGTGGAACTCTAGGGTAAAATAACTTATAAATTTCTTAGTCAGCCGGCAATAGAGCAACAATTTAAATGTAGGTACCATTGTTTTTTAAGTTGTAAAATTTGCTGTCAAGAAATTTTTGGAGTGAAAATTATATTTTTATAATATTATATTAAATGTTAAAATGAATCGAAGAACTAGTTTCGAGCAGTAAATGTACTTCGTACAATACATGGAAGCGTAAGTAAATTCACAGAATAGAGCATATATACTAAAAAGTAAATTATAGTTACTAAAACTGTAATGAAAACTTTTTTCATGTATTTTTTTAACCGACTTCCAAAAACGAGGAGGTTATATGTTCGGCTGTGGATATTTTTTTTTTTTTTTTTTTTTTTTTTTTTTTTTTTTTTTTAAAAAATAGATCCGGGGTTTTTGAACCGTTTATAAAATTTTTTTGTTTTTTATATTGGGTA
>JAOTAV010020546.1:0-23250 GCA_026546445.1 Cyclargus thomasi
CCTATGATTAGGGCTCTGCAGTGCTTAGTTACCGTATTTCTTACTTATTACTAGAAGACGGGACGAACCTGAAGTCCGCGCGAACGAAGTCGCGGGCAAAAGCTAGTATAGTATATAGTATTCACAATTGTGCACGTCCTATTTGCTATCTTATTCCCATCTCTCTCCGTGGGGCTGCGGGCAGAGATTTCTATTAGAATTAAGCAGATCCTTTGTGCCGTCTTACTGTGTTAATCGTTATTTTGTAATCTGTCTCTTGTGCACAATAAATTATTAAATAAATAAAAAATAAATAAGTTTAAGAAAACATTATTATTGTGTCCTATGCCTTTAGATATTAAAAAAATTTGAAAAACAAAGCTAACACATATTACAATTTGATTGCATTCTGTTCATTTAGTCTATAAGATTATGTTGGAGCTATGGCGCGTAAATGATTTTTTAGCTATAAAAGTGATCGATGATATCAGAGGATCTTTCTACGGCGCCGATGAAGTGCCCTAACGCCTCGTCGCCCTTAATTACGTCGTTCGATTTTCAAATTTCATTTTATATCTTTTTACAACTACCAACGCTCAGCAATCAGCATGACCAGCATGAAATGAGTTACTACAGGGGAAATTAGAGTAAGTCACAGATTGTCAAAGGAATCCAGTAAGCTTTTCCTTAAAATCTGTCAGTGTTTCTGGTTCTATTCTGCCGTGTCCGTGTTGCAATTCTACCGTGAGTTTTGACTAAGCCTAAGCCTTCCGAATCTTTTATGAATTTCAGGAAAAACTAGGTATCTTTCCCATATTATAATGTGAAAATCCTACAAGCTCCCAAAGCCATACCGACTTTCAATAACTTTGGTCTCTTACTAGCTTTGTAAAGTATGTGGAAGTCTGGAGATATTTTTTATTTAATTATCACACTTAACGTGATTGCTAGGGAATTTACTTTGTCTAAGAAGTGCAGAGTAAAGAAATTTACCTTAGCAAGGAAGTTGTAGTGTAAAAGATAAACGTTGATGAATTGAAGTGGAACACGCCAACCACACTAGTGGGAAATGTAAAGAAATCGGCCGTACGTAAGATTCCGTAAATTTTCTTTCTGTATTTACTGACGGAATTCTTATCGACCCAACTTTAAAAGTTAAAACGCCATCGTGTTTCATCTAAAGTGATTACAAGCTCGATAGCAGTGGTTTTTGAAAAAAAAAACTTTCTTTCTAAGTTTGCCTAACAAGGCTAATTACCTGAATTAATCTGGTGCACCTGATCTCTAAGCGGTCGTAACGGTCTAATGAGATTATAAAAAACACTCCATTGTAGCTTGCCTATGAACATCAATTTAAAGAGCTATTTTTTTATGATATTTAGGGGGCAAGCGAGCAGACGGGGTACCTGATGGAAAGCAACTGCTGTCGTTGCGTTGCCAGCCTTTTTATGAGGGAATAGGGAATAAGAATAGGGATAAGAGGGATTGGGGAAGTTGCGCTATCGGTAAACTCACTCACTGAACGAAACACAGCACAATGCCTTTTCACGCCAGTTTTCTATGAGGCCGTGATATCACTCCGGTCGAGCCGGACTATTCGTGCCGAAGCATGGCTCTCCCACGCCAATGAGCCATCGTATTATGTGCTTGAGATCGAAAAATGTCTCATTGGTACACGCCTCCACCGGTGTTCGAACCTGCACCCTCTCGAGTGCGAACCAAAGGTCTTACCCACTAGGCCACGGACGTTCTAAAGCTATTAATTTTGGACTATAATTTAAGCAATAAATTTCAGAAGCACATCTACTGACGACTACGTACATGAGGCACTCCTAAAGCAGTTACCTCCTCGCTATCTAAAATGAACGGGTGGGTAGCAATTTATACAGGCGCAGGCTGTACTTCCTGCCGACCTACAAACGTGCCATTTTCACGTCCACGCCTCGCGGACGGACTGGGTAATATTGGCGATAAAATACACTTAGGTTACATAATTTTTTGTGAAAACTGGAGCTACAGACGTTCAGGCCTGCAAGGCGAACGGCAAAAATGTTAACTCAGGTCGCCATGTAAAAAATGTTGCTTAGGCGTGATGAAGATCCTTTTTTTTCTGTCATGGACATGGTGTCCAAAGTAAAAGCGTTATTTCGATTGACAGCTGCTTCGTTTTTTTTATTGATATTTAGGGGGCAAGCGAGCAGACGAGTTACTTAATGGAAAGTAACTGCCGTCGCTCATGGACACTCATGACGTTGCCGGCCTGTATGAGGAAATAAGGATAGGGGGAATTTGGAAAGTTGGGCTGAAATCTGTAACTCTATGGCAAAAAATTTTTGCAATTTAGCTTCACTAAGGTAGGCCAGCCCTGTATTACGGCCCAGGTGCTAACGTCTCGTCTGGAAGCAACGCTTACGTGTAGAGGGGCATGTTCGTCTATTACTGCCCATGATTGATGTCGATAAAGGCCTGGATTTTAAAATAACCGTTGGAGGCCATAGGCGACTGAGTCCTAGGGGGGTGGCAGCGTGCTTGCCTCCTAGGAAGGCAGCGACTTTGGTAGGTTCTTGGGGCATCATAAATAAATATACTCATAAAAGAAATCATACACTGCGCCGTAAAAGACCTCACACACATGCTCTTCTATGCTAATATAACTTGGCTGAATGTGAAGAGTCCCAAAAGATGGAACAAAAAGTTGAGTGACGTTCATTAATTGCGTCCGATAAGTTCGGGTTCAGATCTTATCAAAGAAATTTTATTGATTGAAAGCGAAGGGCCCTCCCTCAGGCCTCTAAGTCCGACTCAAGGACAGTACAGGAAACTCATCTCCCGACTTGTTCTTGCTACTTTTTTAAGTTTTACATTTTGTTGGAGAATACATATTACAATATTAATTTACTAATTGATAAAAAGCTAAGTGGCGCCTTTTTTTCACGCATATTTTGGTGAGATTCAGCTTTATCGTAATTGTCTTTTCGAAGCTGGACATTATTTAAATTATTACATAAAATCATAACCAAATAATTCAAAACGTCGACATTCTCAGAATCGCTTTTTGCTATTCTAGATTAGAATTTATTACAATTCTAACCTCATTTGCTTGGTACTAACAGCATAATAATTAATTCGATACTAACGCCGGCTCAGCTGATCTCTGGGGTATAGCGGGGAGGGACGGCAGTCGTCGCCAGTGCTTCGAACGAGCCGGTCGTGTTAACCCCGCGTGGAACGAAACGTGAATCTGTGTGTGTGACTGTGTGTGCTGTGCTTGTGTGTGTGTTACCACGGTAAAGTATGCTTTATTACTACTGTTTGTGACTAACATTAGTGGTTTTTAGGGGAGAATAATCTCAAATTCGAACCCCAAAGTTCATTGATAAACCCTCGCTGAGAAAAGCAAGGGGATGTGGAGAATTCGCTCTCGTCAATAACTAAGATTCTGAGTTAAAGTAAATTCTGTCGCGTTGGTTACAACTTACAATATAAAGGTTTTAACATTACATACTTCATGGGGCTAACATTTTTTGACATAAGAGTACAAAGCAAGAGAAATATTAAAATCAATTGATCTAGTATTATAATAATGAAGAGAGAATTTAAAACTCTCCAAATTACCACTGATGATGTATAAATATATTTATAAGTAATTAGTGTTTGTAAATAGTAAGTTAATAAACTTGAGTGGGTGTGTTTGTGAATGAAATTCCTTCATGATTCTATTATCAGGTTAATGAACCTTGTTCTAAAATAGTTAAAGATAGTTATCCTCGTAGTTGTGTTGCTTGATTCACTGTAGTGGCGGTAAAATTATTATTTAAAATTAATCATTTTTATTTCATTATTTAAGGGGTGAATATCTGAATATATGTAAATCTGAAAGGTGACTGACTGACTGACTGGCATAGTGTTTTATCAACCCATAGCACACAAGCCACCGGACGGATCGGCATGCAGGTGGTTGTTGTAACATAGGCAAGGATATTGATGCATAGGAGGATAAAATAGGTTATGAAAGTTTATATGAAAAAACTTAAGCGAAGTCGCGGACAAAAGCTTTTTTTATTTATTATTTTTATGTATCACTAGTTGCTCGTGGCAAAATAAGGCCTCGGAAAAAAATAATTGTCGCGGATATTTCAAACCCTTTTGTGTTGCCATAGAAACTTTAAATCTCTACCCACAGACTATACAACCCCTATAATATAATCAAAATCAAACTAATGATTAGAAAGATGTGTCACGTTTCATACATCCGTACAAAAAAGTATTTTTTTAAATCAGTTTCTTATGAAAGTGCAAACATCATAGAACCATATTGTAATTCGACTTGAAACGGACTATAATGCGTTCGGTCAACGAAGACGGTACCGGTCATTGACCTTCTGTCAACAAATTTGTTATTTTCTATACAAACCGCTACTGGCAACAAAGCACTATAGACCGAACAAGGAATGCAGCTGCATTAAATTAGAAGAATAATAAATAAGCATGACAAATAGACGCTAGACGCAAATAAGGGATTGTAGTACTGCGCCTAAGAATGTATAATCTAATCCTAAGCATAACAATTGCTAGGGTCAACAAACGCTTAAACATTGTAAGTAGAGCAGACCGAACCGCGTGGGACAACCAGCACATTTACATCAAGTAATGTGAGAAACTTCACTATAATATAATAATACAGCGTTTGCAAAAATAATGCAAAAAATGTGGGACAAGACTATTTATTATTATAATAATTACAAGTTAAATTTCAATCTGCATTAGTAAAGTAAATCTACCAGCCTCTTTAAAATTCGTTTAACGCACTTGAACTGTACATTTTTAGAGAACACAATGCAAACGTCATCTGTTTTTGATAAAACCTAGCTGGGTATTCTCTCCTCAGACAAAGGTCAAAACATTCCAGGAAAGGTACTTACGTCGAGTTTTTACTTACTATATTCATTCTTCTGACAATTTTTACACCACCAAAGTGACCAAACAAAACTTTCCTGTCAATTTGAAATAGGGTTAATGAGCGCTACCACCAAAATTTACTAAAAGCACTGTAGTATAGATAGATGTGCTATGCATGAGCCTCAATTCCTAAAAATTTCACGAATAGCATGTTGACTCTATTGTAGAGATTGTCTATTGTAGAGCATTTCTCTTCTGATACATCAATACATGGAATGCAATCACGTTTGTTTTCTATGCGATCAGTCAACGAATTTCCACTTAGCGCGGTCTTGACATACCTCATTTCACGCTTCATCTACGTCTCGTTTACTTTTAAGAGTAAAATGTTCCTTATGCCGTTGTAATAAGCGTCCTGCCAGTGCACTTTCATCAGACTTTTTTCTGCTTTTGCTGCATCTGGTCCGTAGTTATTTTACCTCTACTTTTAAGGGAGTTGTCCTCATATCGATGGTGTTTAGATCCTGTTAATGTAAGCGGAGTTTCTTTAAGCTTTTTCTGGTTCCGGATACCTACTGGTATTCAAGGCACTAGATTTTCTGTATTATGTTCTTATCCGAGGTTCTGTCTGCGTGGAATTAAGACATTCATAAAATTCTAGTGGGGAATTTAATCGAAATATAAAGCATTATTATATCCATGTCAGCTATTTCTCTATTTGTATGTAGAATTTCATTAAAATCCGTTTAGTAGATTCGGCGTGATTGACGGACATACTTCCAATCAGATTATCACGTTTATAATACTGCCCGCGTCTACTTTTACGTGAAACTTTATAAATAATTATTTCATAATTTGTTGTACACAGGAAACATTTACAGAATAATAATTTACACGGAAAAACGACATAAAGGATCTGCTTATTTCTAAAAAGAAATCTCCTCCAGCAGCCCCACGGATTGGATTTAATGATAGCAAATAGTATGTACATGTAGGAGTAAAAAAAAAACTAATGAACAATGAAAAAAATAAATATGTTATACAATAGAATACACAATATTATGAATAATATAATCGAGTTATTATTTTATTTTTTGATTACTGATCGGCTCCTATTGGTCTCAACGTGATGTTATAGCCTTCTTCGATATTGATCGATAAAAATTAGCCTATACGAAAAGATTTTATTGATAATTATAAAAGATCTTAGAGATGTTTCGCTTTCAAACAAACTGTTCAGCTTTATATTATTAAGTTTAGATGTACTCGTACAGAACCTATAGGGACGGCAATGTGATGTCTGTTGACTCTGTAAATTAACCTGGGCGTAGACGTGTTCCAGATGAGACTATTTGCATACGCATCGGCACAAGAAACCATTTCGTCATTAGCATTTACCATTATGGGCGACATGGCTAAATCATTGTTTGGTTATGGCATGGTTAAATTTGTTTAAGTATAGCAATGTGTGTGTTAAGTTTTTATGCTTAAACCTCCTTATAAAACATGTAAAGCATTTGCAGGTCGCATTTTTCCATGTTTTTGTAAATGTCTACGAGCTACGGAAGCTTTTTGTGAAAGGGGACGAGCGGGCAGACGGGTTACCTAATGGAAAGCAACTGCCGTCTCCCATTGACACTTGCTACATCAAAAGGGGTAAACAAGTGCGTTGCCGGCCTTCAACGAATTAATAGGCTACGAGGATAGGAAACCGGAATAGGGATGGCAAGTGAAGTTTAGGAAGTTGGGCATCCGGTAAACTCATACACTTGACGAAGTAATACCTAAGTTATAAAGATACATTAGTCTTAGTTAAAAACATAGCGTATTTTTTTCACACAAAGTATTTAAAATTTAAAACTACGAAACCTTTACAGGAAGGAAGACCTGTCAGGTCTTCCATAGCGGTAAAAGAAATGTGCCTCATGTTATTTAAGATAACTAACGTCGAGTGTTACTTCATTCTCAGCAGTCGCGTGCTGAAAGTCGCGTGTAATTAGTGCCGACGAAAAAGGTATGTTAGTTCTTAATTAAGGTCTTTGCTCTCCGTCTACGGCTAATGTAAAGAATAAAGTTTGATTAAAATTTCCCTAAAGCCGTTTGTCCATCGCGCGCCGTCACCGCCAACGAGATTATTTGAGACAGATAAAATGCCACCGTATGACATAGGCATAGTTTAATTTTTAATCGATATTGGTCTAACTCCCATCACGTCGGTCTCGTTAGTGGCGTAAAACAAAACGAAACCTTTCGCCTATGGTATATAGTGGCATTTTATCTGTCTAAAATGATCTCATCGACGGTGACGGCGTGCGATGGACGAACGGCCTAAAGTTTGATTAAAATTTCCCTAACGGTTCACGCGAATTTCAGGGAACACGGGTACGTATTCAATTATTTGGCCGCTCTAGCTGAGCAGCCGTTTTCCATTGAATTTCGGAACGGCTTCCTCGAGAGAATGAAATCGGGAGAAATGCTAGCAATGCGTGATTTGAAGGGCCAATTTGGGCGGTAATCGTTTTTGCATACGTTGGCCATTTGGCTTCAGAGCGTAATTCAATACACTCACCGCCCAGGAGTAGGTATTTAAAAGGGGATTTTTACAGCAGTTGACCTAAGCTGCGTTGCGGGTAATCTCGAAAAATCGCTGGCGAAGGGGTAGTGCTTTCGGTCAATCTGGATTCTAGGCGGTTATTGAACCTCGTTTAAAAAAATGTTTTTTCTTTAGGAACCGCGATTGGCAACAAAGGGTTGTTGTATGATAATAATGATAATAATAATTTATTTGTAATACAAACACTCAAATACAGTTATATAAGAAGCATCTTATAAATACATTATATTATCAAACTGTCTTATCAGAACTAGAAAACTATGTGGAGAAAATTCAGGGGTACAATTTATATGACTTTCGATATGATAGGTGTACTTGGGTAATGGTGTAATCTATACGGTACGCTCGCATTCATTACTTTGATGTTGTTAATCGCGGTTATTAGCGGTAAGTAGTATAGAAAAATTTTTTTGAAAGATTTACGACAGCTACCTATTAGATACGTTGAAAGCACCATATCAAGATCCAATGAAATCGCTGCTTTGACGACCTCTGTAACGCAGTGGTTGAGCTTTGGTTGAGCTCACGCCGGGGGTCGCCGGTTCAAATCCCGCCGACGGACTAAAAATGTTTAAATATTTCTGGGTCATGGATATATATTAATTATGTGTATTATATAATAAAAACCTGAAATATGTGTATAGTATAAAAGTATTAAATATATTCCCGTTGTCTAGTACCCGTAACACAAGTCCTTAGGATACTTATACTTAGCACAGGGCCAGATTGACGTGGTGTGAAGCGACCATAGATCTTATTATTATCGCTGTGCGCTGTGTTTTTTAATTGAATTTTAAATTTTATTTGTATATGATACGAATTTCGCCGGGTCGTCTATGGTTAAATCGCCATAAGCTGGCACAAAACTTCAAGTAAAATGTCATTTTTTTATGAACTTAAGTACCACGTTATTTTGGATCATCGCACTATTTTTATTGGTACACAATTTCACAGAAGTGTTTAAGCCCGGAAAGTCTAAAGCGGTAATGTTTACAAGTGACCCATTAGGCGACAGCTACAACCGATGTGACAAATCCCTTCATTAAAGTTGTAAACCAAAGTGACACATTATGGCTTCATTAGCTAATTGTTTTACTGAGCTGTTTTTAGAAAATAGTTCATTTGTTTTAGTATATACAGTTGACGATTTGACTGCGGATGAAAAAATGGATTTTAACAACTTGCCTTTGTTCAGCAAATAATCATTTTAAGTATCTGATTTTTAGTTTGTCTCTAGAGTGAGAAAATTTGTTTTATACTATGAAGAAACGGATAAGTCTATTCGAAATTTTCCTTTTATTTAGTTTTTACGAATATTCAAAGATGCAGTTCCTACGAAGAGTAGTCAGACCTTACAATTATAGTACCTATTTCATATTACGGATCTTACGAAAATATTGCTTTTCTCCATAAGCATAAATCTAAGAAATGCCATCTTGGTCTAACGTTTCCATTGTGTCGGTTATTGGTTATTGTCTATGACTGTAGAGCCGTAGTAGATACAACCACGCAACCACTAGCGTAACCTCCGCAATTGACTGAATAGCATTAAATTTTATAGTTTCCTTATTGTTACTTTTAGTATATTTATCGAAAATTTCAGATTCGGTAATAATAGTCGACCTTTTATTAACAGAAATAGATTTTCGCTGCATTGTCTCCAGACTGAAGGTGAGACTTTGGATACTATTTTCGGGATTGGTTGATCGTTAATCCATACTATTGACATCAATACGAAAGTGTGTCTGACTGCCACCTTTTTAGTCTTGACTCTTCACGCACAAACCGCTGAACAGATTTTGTTGATTTATGCTATAGAGGTTCTTTGAGTCCGGAAAAATGTGCGATTCCTGCGCCATAAACGGATTTTTGGCGCAAAGGAGTTGCTAGTGTCATTTAAAGCTTTGCGCACCCGTTGACGGGGCGCATCCCATTTTTCATACTGGTGCGGGGTAGCCCAATGGTGGTCCGCAAATACCAAGGGTACTATGGTTGTGTCACAGGGGTTCCGCGGTCCCTCCCAGTCCGTCCCTGAACGCACGTCTATAATTTTATTTTATTTACAATTTCATTGAGATAAACTAAGGCCCGTAGTTATAGTCAGCGCTTAGTACTTAAGAGCATGATTAAAAATGCTCTTAGAATTAAGCGCTGACTATAACTACGGACCTTAGATCAGATTACATATTTTGAGATCTGTTTTAAAAGTTAACTTTTAACCCAGTTTCTGTTTAAGTCCACTCTTCGCGATAATGTTTATTAATTCGATATTGTGTCTATTCTTGTATCAGTAAAATATTCGTTTGTTGTCCGTCTGTCGGCGTCGCCAGATTTAGCATGGCGTATAAAGGAAGTAAGCCATAAATAAGACATTGCTGACTAGAGTGATGCAACGGTTAACTTACTTGATGAACTAATTTATTATCCTTTTGACTTTTGGTTTCTATTTTTCTTAGAAAAAATTAATGAATAGTAAGAATTGAACTATCCTGGCTAGCTGATACTGGCTTGCCAACGAATTTACTAACACTACTTAGCTTAGAAAAAAAGCTTTTGTTCAAACGAAGTAGTACTAGTAATACTATTTTTCTAGCTCACTGACACTAGTTTGCCTGTCTTTGAAAACTGGCCTCGTTCCAAACATTAAATCCTGAACTTGGTCTTATAATTACATAACTAATAATAAGAAAAAAAATTAACTTTTTTTGGTCTCGTTAAAAATTGAAAACGGTTGCTAACTTAAGTCGTAAAATCTGGGTAGAAGTCTAAGGTTTATATTAGGTGGGAAATAATACGAAATTCATCGAGTTATGTGGTATTAAAGAAAAGTAACTATTTTAGTGCTGATAATATCACTGTAAACTGTACAAATTATATGGTTACACATACATATTACATAGTACTCACTACACACACCCTCAACTTTTATCTTTCCTTCATGTTCCACACTTGTAAATGCTCATTTACACAGACAGTTAAAAGTAAATTCAACTTTTACATCGCATAAAAACCTCGTGTTAATCTGTACCGTAAGTAAATTGCGAACTGTGATACGGGAACGTATATATTTAAATTTTAAATTAACAACTCGAATTGCATTCAGCTCGAAATGGATTTCATTTCATTAACAATAAACGATATGTGTCGAGACTGGTGACATTATTGGTACAATTCGAAAGAAAGTCGCGATACAAACGCGATGCAAAAACGGAATGAACGTTGTTATGCTGGCGCGATTTAAGCGCACTTTAGTGATTTTCGTCCCGCTGTCATCCGACACGGTCACAAGTTTGCATCGCTACAGTCGCACGTTATATCGCTACATTCGCCAGTTTACATCACTGTAATCATTTGCGTCGTGTATATCTGCGGTGCCCATTGAAAATCAGCGATGCCGATAAGTAATCCGCATCTTTTGCTGAATGGGAACCAATTTGGTATCTCGATATTTGTGTTAATGATTTAAAGAAAAGTTGCGTGATCACTAATCACGCGCCTGTATAACTATTGTGTACGCATTTTGGCACACACACAGCTAAAAGTACCAAATGCTAGTACCAAACGTTAGTGGCGATGCGGTAGGGTTTCTTTAGGGTTTTACTAATGAAATGAAATTAAACTAAATAATTAAATACAAATGCAACTAACATGTGATATGATAAAAGTTTGTCAACTCTGTTAGTGCGATAAGTAACCGTGAAAGCGGTATAAACTAACTACTGGGAGTTAATAACAATTTATAGCGCGGTTAGCGGCGACCTACATACGCGTCGCGAGATGTTACATTCAACACTAACACAGCTTAAATACAGTAGGACATCTTCATACGAGAGCGTTTGACTGGAGCGCAAATTTATGGTAATATATGTGATAACTTGAAACAGTATAAACAAGGCTTTTTCTTTAGTTTAAAATTCTCTGTTTTAAGGACACAGTACGGCTAAAATACTTTACTAAATTTAATAAAATCTGAATAACTCACAGCAACACTCATGCTGGATAATTTTAATGAAATCAAGAGTATGTCAAACATTTCTTGGAGCTTTTGTTAAATTATTAATTAAATTAAATTTTATTAAGTTTTAATTTTCAGAGTTATCGCTAATTTCTCAATATGGCCTTAAACTATCTTGTAATTAATGCGAGCACGTGCACGCGCATCTATGTGAGTGAATTTGATTTCTGATATTTTAAACGGTTGAGTTAATCTACTGTACGATGGACTGTGTTATCGCTGTTAAGTGTGTGTCGTACGTGGCATTCCTTTCTTATTGCTCACAAGTCATGGATCGGGAAAGCTGAGTAGATGTGTACTATCGACAAAATCTTAAGCACCTTATGTGGAAAACTTGATTGGCGTTTACTTGCCTGAAAGCATTGACGGAAACAATAATTATTCCCACACCGGATTTCGGTGACGGTGGCCATTTCATCAAAACCAGGCCAGACGCGCAGGACTTCATATAGCCCAAGTGTGTGTGCATTGCACAAAAGCACTTTCTCTTCTATTAACTCTCATAACCCAGTGGAACGCATCTCCGTGACGACTGGCGAGAGATTAGCCGCAGAATCGACGTTACCATGCCCATCCGACGCATGGATCATCTTACTTGATCAGCCTCCAGCATCCTAACCTAACTTAGAAATAACATGTTTCCAACGTGGGTATCGCACCCACGACCTCCAACTTCCGAGTCAAGAGCCACGCTTTATCACTGAAAATGCTCAATAAAAATCGACGATCACATGACAACTTCAAACCCGCGTCCTCGAAAGAGAATGTTCTATTTTTTGTATGTTCGGCTGTATTTTCTAGTATTATCAGTACCACACAGCGTCTTCCTAAGTTCGTATACGAAGAGATTTGTATTCGACACACACGAAGCCGGAGATTCCGGTGGAGTTTGTCTGGGCGAAGTTTTCCAATTCCCGCCGCCTCCCTGGGGACAGTGGGGATCTCGCTGATGCTCGCGTAAGACAACTTTAATCAACCAGGGTATTGAACAGCATTCGACACTAGCGATCGCGAAGTTCGAAATCGGAAACGCTTGCGATTCGTTATGTCATCAAATCAAAAATCAAAAAATATTTACTTTCATTTTACAGTTTTTGTTACAATCTTATCAGAGATTGGAACCACCTGGTGGGTATATAATACTTGTATTAGGTGGCCCCGCTCTTCTTTAGAATATATCATACATGGCAATATTGTAAATAAATGAAAACAAAGTAACTAGGTAGCTAATCTATAAAAGATAATAATTAACATAGTAGAGCTAATCTATATACAATAATTAACCTCTACGAAAAGAATAACATGAATATATCTACATGCCAGACTATTGGTTGCTATTCGCTTGTGTGTGTGCGTGTGTGTGTGAGAGTCATGCAGGCTCTATAACACGATCGTTGATCGTTATTGAACGATGATGGTTATGATGACGGTCATCGTTACGTACGTACGTACACATAATCATCCGCATAGTGCACTCGGAAACGAAAATTTATTGCCTTAGTGTAATAATAAGAAAACTAGCTTTTGCCCGCCGCTTCGCAACGGGATATTTCTTCGAATCCACAAGTTGCGGAGAGTACACTAATGAAAATCACTTTTTACTTGCATTGTTTCCACTATATTCACTGTAATTTTTAGTTTATAACAATTTTATAAGTATTACACGACCGGTTTCGAAATACATCATCATCAGGTGAATATAGTGAAAACAGTAAAAGTAAAAGTGAGTTTCATTAATGTTTGACATGAATTTGCACCAAGAACCAATAATACAATCCATTACGTATATGTACTCTTCAAACTTTCAACTAAGTATATGCCAAAAATCAAGTCGATTGGTTGCTTCGTTACGGCGTGGAGAAAGGAGAGAAAAAAAACAAATAAACACACCCATTTATAATATTAAATTCGTAAATATTATATGTCCTATATTATTTTTGTATATATGTACTCGTATATTCCATATATATATATATATTTTCTTTTATAGATATTAGCTAGATTAGATTATAATTGTTGTTGTATCACCAAATTTTTGTTTTGTTTAGTTTTTCAAGGTGCAGAGCATGCAGAGCACAATGATTAACCATATCCAATACTGTTTTGTTACGTATTCTAACCATAATAACATTATTAAGGATTTCAAGCAGAGCAATGATAATTGTTATTACTTGCAGATTGTACATGACTTCAATTAAGTCATAGTCTTAAGCTAATCTTTTATCATAAGCGCGTCTTTTTAATATTTAATATTATGTTTCGGCTCTGTAAGTCTATTTAAAAAATATATTCTATTGTATTTTATTTTTGTACATGACCTTTTGATGCCAAAATAAAGCAAGATAAATAAAATAAAAAAAAAGAGCAAGCACCGAAAGCGATGAAAATTTGTGTGGACAAATGCCGAGCAATATGAGTTATCCCCTGCGATTCATAAAAATAGTTTCGCTTTCGGCGTTGCTACATTGAGAACTCTTTATATGAGACTCATACACGTGCTAAAGTATTATCACTTAGTTTTCAGGGTTCCGCACCCAAAGGGTAAAAACGGAACCCTGTTACTAAGACTTCGATGTCAGCCCATTTGTCCGTCTGTCTGTCTCCAGCCTGTATCTTAAGAACGGTAACAGTTGGAGACATTTGCTATTTTTTGCTCGTTAATGACAACAGGTAAGAACTTAAAATTTTTACAAAATTCTTAGTTTTATTTGTTAAATATTAACTAATCAGTAATAAAATTAAACCAAAATCTATACATATAATAAAACAGTAAAATTGGCGTGTCTGTACAATTGATATTTTTACAAACTAATCAATAATAGAACACAAATCGACAAAAAAAGTTGTCTGTCTGTTTATCTGTTTGTTGGTTTGCACGCGCTAATCTCCGGAACTAGTGAAAGGCTTCGAACAAATCTTCTTAAATAATTTAATAGCTAGTATGTCTAGGCAACAGATAGGATATATTTTATCCCGGGAAAATGTACGGTTGCAATGATATACAAACTTTTGGCGAAACGAAGTTGCGGGCATCAACTTGTTAACAAAAACGGGCTCTCATGCAAAAAACACATCTTTACCTACATTTCCTTTACTTTTTACACAGTACGGAACCCTTCGTGCGCGAGTCTTACTCGCACTTGGCCGATTTTCTTACATCCTGTAGATGTTCTGAAGTACGTAAATATATTTGCGTCATATCATGGCGACCTTTGAGTAGACACTGGAAATAGTTGTAGCGTTAACCGGAGTGGGCACGTCAACACCCACGTCGGAACGTGCTCCACGAGCAAACACTTTCTGAAATAACTTCAGAAACACATTCAGGAATGTAAAGAAGTTGCTGAAATGATGATTCGATGATCAGTTCAATACACAATACAAATGTATACAGTATACAATCAGGCCGTCCACGATCGCAGAGCTACACGTGATTTTAGACCCGCGGTAAAAATTTATACCCTAACTGTATATCCAACCCTTCGTACGTGAGTCCAAATTGGCCGATTTTCTACATATATTATAGCCTATCTCGCTCTGTGATAATGTAGCAATGTAATGATGAAAATTTTTGGATTTGTACTTCTTGAGTGTATTCGTAGGAAACATATAAAAATTCAAATCTTTTAATAAAAATAATAATGTGAGATGTGAGACAACTCAGAAACAGTCACCCCCTTTCACATGCACACGGCCGCGACACTAGCGAAAAACTTTGCGCCCTTGTTAATGTGGTAGCGTTTATACAAGTCTATACTATATTACGGAGGCCGTCGCCTGCCAAGAAGTATAACTAAAAGGTTTATGAGCACAGACAAGACGCGGTTACGGCACGGTCGCCGTGACAAGTAAAAATACATGTGATATAAGTGTTCAAAAACAGAAAACCCGACTGCAGGAATCGTTGCAATTAAAACATCAAGTTATAGTATATATCTAGAATGGCTTTTTAAATTCCTTCATTTTGATACCTTAGGGCATATATTTTTTATATTTTTATATATTTTATATATTTAATTACATTTCAAAATTTTGAAATCTCACAATTTTGAAAACCCGCCATATTGATTTTTTAATTTTTTAATAATTAGATACCCATTGTCACTTGCACTATTAAGTCGAATTTAACGATATCTCATATTTTCAAATCTATCAAGCTGTTTAGGCTGTAGGGAAAGAGAAAAACACAACCATTCTTCTAACGCAGTCGGTTAAAAAGTAGCTTCATGCCCTATACTTTTAAATGGACACCGGCTGGTTGCCATAACGTGCATTGTAGTAATGTATGAACATATGTTTTCTTATTACAAAATTTATATTTAAAACCCATAGACTAATTAGGCTGCAGACTAGGGCGCGAGGATCAGAAGGAGTGATTAAATCTTGTCTTCTCATCTACTGCTAATCTAGTAATGTAAAAAAAAGGTTAGGTTGATGAAAAACCTAGGGCAATCAAAACACTTGATCAGTCCCTGCTTTAATGACTCTTACTGAAAACCAGCGTTGTAAACTGTGTTTGCAACACATGCTGAGTAGGGGCCAATTTGGTAACACTTAATATTGAAATGTTTTTATTTTTTTACTCTAAATATATGTTTTACCAAATAAAGTTAATTTCTTTCTTTCTTTCAAATGTACTCTACTGTTTAAAACTTTGTACTGTGGTATTAGGAACATCTTGTTTTACATGAGCAAAACCATACAGCATTGAGTGATACGACAAGAGAGCTGTCGTTAGTTTATTCCCCATTGAAAAAGTTCAAAATAACCAGACATTCATCGGGATATTTTCACTATTTTTATGATGTTCGTAACTTCGTTGCGCCAAAATCTGTGATGACGACCTCTGTGGCGCAGTGGTTGAGCACCTTGGTAGCTAACGCCGGGGATCGCGGGTTCGAATCCCGCCGACAGAACGAAAGTTTTTCAATGTTCCTGGGATGTGTATTAAATGTGTGTATCATATAATAAAAAACTTAAATATGTGTATAGTATAAAAGTGTTAAATATATTTTCGTTGTCTGGTACCTGTAACACAAGTCCTTTAGGTACTTAGCACGGGGCCAGACTGACGTGGTGTGAAGCGTCCATAGATATTATTATATGATTTATTATATATATATATATCTGTTTATCGCTCGGCAACCGTAAATGACTCCGTGATAAAAAGTATCCTATGTCCTTTTGCGGGATTCAAAGTATTTTAATACCAATTTTATGCATAATCGGTTTACTAGCTTAGAAAGAGTTCAGTGCCAAACACATGCACATGAGAACTGTTATATATATATAAAGATCGCATTGTCACCTAATTTACGCACGCATGCAAAATTTCAGCTCAATTGGAAACCCGGGAAGGATCACATTCAAGTTGTATTTCTGCTACAGACTACAGGATAGGTGAAATTAATAAAAGCTGGCAGTTAATTGGTTTCTTGTAGGATATTAGGATGAAAGGAAATTTTATATTTAGCCGTTAATCTATACTAATAAGGTGAAAAGTTTGTTTGCTTGTTTAAACGCGCTCATCTCAGGAACTACTGGCCGGAATTGAATAATTATTTATGTACTGGTTAGTCCATTTATCGAGGAAGGCTATACGCTACGACCAGTAGGAGACGAGGAGTACTCAAAAAATGTTGTAAAAACGGGATAATTTATGTTTCACGCGGACGCAGTCGCGGGCAACAGCTAGTGATAGTAAACAGGAAATTCAAGTCCAGTGAATACTGACTGTATTACTTTCTTGTCTAATGCAGAATGCAGATGACAGAAAACATATTGAACATCTTGTGCTGGAAAATGTTTTAATCGAAACGGGGACAAAAGGCAGAAATATAATACAATATACATTTATACATAACGATTGCACATTAAAATAATTATCAGTTTTCCCAAAACACTCACGATTTTTTTCATTTTCAGCGCAATTACTTTTGCAGTGAACTATAAAGAATATGCAACTTAAAGTATTATCACTTTGGTTACCTGTACAAGTGTTCGAGGGGAAAAAAAGTATGCTATATTTGCTCCCAGGTCTAAAAATAATGCTAAAAAAATCCCAGGAATAAAAAGTGGCACCTTACAAGATTTATATTATCCGTTCAGCGGTTTGCCCGTGAGAGATAGATAAACAAAGAGACACACACACTTTAAAAATATGATTTTCAAAGTCAAAAGTTGAGGTTACCAGCAACTTTGACAGTATTTTAGGTCTATATATCTTAAAATTTATTTACTTTTTCAGACAAGAGCGTCCGTAGCCTAGTGGTTAAAACTGCACTCGAGAGGATGCAGGTTCGAACCCCGGTGGTGGCGTATACCAATACATGTGACATTTTCGAATCTAAAGTACACAATATGGATGCTCATTGACTGTATTGAGACACGAATGGGCCGGCTCGATTGGACTACAACATTGTGCTGTGTTTCTTTCGATGAGTGCGTTTACCGGTGACCTAACTTCAGCGGTTTTTACGTGAAGAGCTAACAGACAGACAGACATACTTTCGCATTCATAACATCATAGACTTGTGCCAACTTACAGCGAACGGAGTATAGAAATCTGTGATCCTTATGAACATACAACCTCACTTGGTAACACGTCTAAGATATACGATTATTAGCTCTAACATTTATAGTGTTTGTAGCGTTACGTGCAGAAAGATACGTCAATAATTAATATTTTATGCCCATCGTAAAAATCTTCGGCGCCTTCGCACGAGAGATGTGTTGTTGCATTAACAACCGTAAGTACTAGGTGTTAGTATACATTTCGGTGTAAATCTGTCGGTTTAATGTTATCTTATGATGATCCGTGGGTCGAGCAACGATTATTATCCGTTGAGTGAGATATAACGACTTGTTATACCTCTAATTTCGCTTCTTACCTACAATATGAATAGAGTTCGTGGTTCTTCGAGTGAGTGAATTCACCAAAGGTCCAATCTTCCCTGATGTTACATGTGTCACCCTTAATGAAACACACTTAAACACTATTTCCACTGTATTTACTTCGATTTATAACAAATACACGACCGGTTTCGACAAAGTCGTCATCAGGTGTCTGTTGTCTGAGAAATTTGCGTCCAAATTGTTATGATTGTGGAAAAACATACACACATCGATCGTATTTACGGACGTAGTCGCGGGCAGCTATAGTAATGTATAAAACAGTCAGATTGGCCTGCGAACATCGTGATTCCCCTCCCCGTATCGGACCTTTTGGAGGTCTTAAGAGGTTTTTCACGATAAAAACTTTATCGCTTTAAAACTCTTATACTTTTAATGGACTTTACTACATTTAAAAGATATTTAGGAGCCAAGCAAACAGACGGGTTACCTTATAGAATTGCCATCTTTTGACTTCAAATCCGCCATTTTGATTTTTTTAATGTATCCATTGTCGTTATTGTTTTTTTAATGTATCCAATCTAACGAAACCTTATACGTTAAAATCCATCAAGTCGTTTAGACTGCAGAGCATGCCAAACAATTATACATATATACTCTCGAAAAACATAACCCTACTTCTGGCGCAGTCGGGTAAAAACTCAAGAGGATCTAACTGAGTAACATAGTGATCTATTATCGCACAGCCCAAAACAATAGCCGAATCGAACTTCTTTTTTTTATATAAAATTTAATAAATTAAAAAAATATATTTCTTAACGCGCGGGTAGAAGCTAGTAGAAACGGAATTGAAATAGTTTATTAAATTATCTACTTTATAAAAAAATATAGGCAAAGGTCGAATTGAGCAACCTCCTTCTTTTTGGAAGTCGGTTTAATAAGTCGGGTTTTCATATTCACGCTGTAACTCCAGAGCACACGAACTGATTTCCAGGGTTTTGCATTCCTTAGAAAGGTCTCGGGCTGCGTGAGGTTTATAGCAAAGAAAATTCTAGAAAATTATCAATAGAAAAGCTGGAAAACAGAGAAAATTGACGCGGACGAAGTCGCGGGCAGAAGCTACTGACATAATCACAATGAATTCTCTACACCGTGAATCTTATTGATAAATCTTAATTAGATTAACCTGAATCCTCTATTTTACCAGGGGAACTACAAAGTAAATAGCTATGTTTCAAACTTTGGCACGTTCCCAACTAGACCACATTATAAGTTTCAAAGTCAATACTTCTAAGAAACTTGCAGTCGAACATAATCCTACATTTGTGTGATATTGGCTTACCCACTTTTTAAAAAGTGGGTATAATTTTTATGTATTTTATACTCCTTTTTATCTGGAAATTTCATTCAATGTCATGTTTTTTATCCCACATGAGTAATTTTTGTATAATATTTAGGGGGCAGGCGAGCAGACGGGTTACCTAATGGAAGGTAACTGCCGTCACATCCGGACACTTGCGACATCCAAAGAGTCGTAAGCGCGTTGCCAGCCTTTATGAGGTAATAGGGATAAGGGGATTAGGGAAATTGGGCCGCTGGTAAACTCACTCACTGAACAAAACACAGCACAATGCCGTTTCACCCCAGTTTTCTATGAGGCCGTGGTATCGCTACGGTCGAGCCGGCTCATTCGTGCCGAAGGATAGCTCTTCCATGGCAAAATAATTATTATATATTTAAATTTTTTAATTAAAAAGATAAAAAGTGTCTTATTATTTTCAAAGTCTGCTAAAGCTCTTAACATGGCTGTTCTAAGGGAAAAACGAATTTTTTGGTTACACGATGTTTATTGAAAGACAGTCACAGCTCACAGCGTTTAAAAAATTTTCGCGAGCCCACATAAAGCTGCGCATTTTCGCTAGTAAATTAAATTATTCCCCTTAAAAATTACCGGACAAAATAAATTATGGAATCATTATTATATATTTATATTAAAATTTTTTGCTGAAAATAGCTGTTGAATAAACATTTCTCATTGTGATAGGAATACATTTTGTTTATAACAGAATATTGGCAATTTATGAATACCGGCAAATTGTGATAACGCGAAATTGGCCCCGTAACGAAGTCCCAGATAAAAGAATTAATATTATCAATAAAAATTAATTTCGGAGGCGAAGCGCCGAACGTAATTTTAATGAAATTCGCATGTCGGGCCCCAGTAGAATTAATTGCTGAGACCAGATGGCTAAACATTGTAAATTGTACCCTCGAGGAAATAGATCCCCAACCAGTTGACGGACATACGACAGACATTTTGCCGTGGGAGAGCTATGCTTCGGCACAAATGGTCCGGCTTTACTAAAGAAAACTAGCGTGAAACGGCGTTGTGCTGTGTATCGTTCAGTGAGTGAGTTTACCGGTGGCCCAACTTCTCTTCCCTTATCCCTATTCCCATTCCCTATTCCCTTGCGGCTCTTCGGATGTCACGAGACTCCATGGGCGATGGCAGCTTTCCATCATGTAACCCGTCTGGTCGTTTGCCCCATAAACATCATAAAAAAAGGAAAAACGATCAAACGGCCAATTACAAATAACGTCAGATTTTGTTCTATTTCCCACTCGTTTCTACACTCAAATCGTCTCGTTAAAGAGCTGTCATTTCAAAGGGTATCGTCAGTCCAGCGTATGTAATAGAGGTCGGTGGTATTCCAAAAAAAGCCGGTGACATAAGACTCGAGTCGTGTTAAAAAACTTTCTAAACAATAATACACTAAGGTATATAATATATAGAGATTATATATAAAATAATAATAATACAACAAGGGCCTGTTTCACCGCTTACAGATAGACTATTTATCTATCTTTACATATAATAAAACGGTAAAATTGGAGTGTCTATACATTTAATATTTATACAAAATAATCGATGTGGTGCTGAGGAACAGTAATAGAACACATATCGACAAGAAAAAGTTGTCTATATGTTATATAGCTAAGATGTTATATTGTATTATTATTGTTTTTTTAAAAAATCGACAAAAAAGAAGTTGTCTGTTTACATGTTTGTCTGTTTGTACGCGTTAATCTCAGGAACTACTGGACAGATTTGAATAAATCTCTTTTTGTTTAGTTGCTATTAGGTCTGGACAGCATATAGGCTACTTTTTATGCCGGGAAAATGTACGGTTCCCGCATGATATACAAAGTTTTACGCAACGACGTTGCGGGAACCAACTAACTGACAAATACAACTTTATTTGGCAGATTTTTTATACAGAATCTGTCAAATAAAGTTATGGATAGCTAAACAATAACTTTAACAGTAAGCAGTGAAACAGGTCCCTCAATAGGGCGACCTCTGTGGTGCAGTGGTTGAGCTTTGGTAGCTCACGCCGGGGGTCGCGGATTCGAATCCCGCTGACGGAACAAAAAGTTTTTCAATGTTCCTGGGTCATGGATGTATATTAAATATATGTATTATATAATAAAAATCTTAAATATGTGTATAGTAAGAAAGTATTAAATATAATTCCGCTGTCTGGTAACCGTAACACAAGTCCTTAGGGCACAGGGCCAGATTGATGTGGTGTAAAGCGTCTATAGATATAAAAAAATAAAAAAAAACAAATAAACAATGATCTGAAGAATTATACCATAACACAGATTGTTGAGCAAACCGCAAAGTGTTTCCAACGTTCTCTGTTCGTAGCAGCGCTACGAGAGGTCGTAGCGAAAGTTCTACGGCTCGTAGAGGTGCTACGGTATAGTTGATACCAGTTGCAGTAGTCCAACTTCGAGGATTAACTTGATGACCCCGTCGACTTTATCAATTACCATACAATATAAGCCTACTAAGATTTCTTTTCACTAGACGACGCCCCCTACTCCGTTGCGCCGGAATACGTTTATCACGCGGAAACCGTATATTTTTCCGAAATAAAAAGTATGCTATATCCTCGCCCGGGATTCAAAGTATCTCCATACAAAATTTTAGCAAAATCGGTACAATAAAATTTAAAAAATCAAGCTACTTCGTTTTGTTTCACCCCGTATACATATTACATAGTGTTAACTGTTATTGATGATTAAAGCATCACTGGCACTGAATGTACAACAATTAGCACGGGATCGAATAGGAATTAGATTCGAGCGTCCGCCATTTTGTACAACGATTACCGAGCCACAGCAGACAGAACAAACCAGTAGTCCGACATCGAGTAACGTGACGATGCGGCGCGGATATTGTATCGTACAGCTGAAAGAATACTTCGACCTATTAATTAACGTGGAAACATGGCGCGCAGCAGCCGATATGCCCGGGATATCCGAGGCGAGTTTTTTAATCTAGAATAGCACGCTAATGTCAATAAGCTAGCTAGCAAGTATTTTTGGCTTCGTGTAGACTTAACTAGCTTCAGATAACTTAGAAATGAATGAATTGTTTTATCCACACAAAGCAAGAGGTACGAGCTTGCAAGATTAATAACACTAGATAGCTTTCCTAGCTTTTAAAACTAGCCTTGTTTATCCCGAACAGAAAGAAACTTTATCATGAAAAGGAGTAACTTAAAATTACTCATTGTAAGAAACTATCATAAAGATTGACAGCAAAATCTTCGTACTGGTTCGTTGTATATTGTGACGAAGCGGGCGATAATCACCCGCTCAACACCGTATCGACTAACTGCATTCAAATTGCTACATTACCGTCACCGTGACCGTGTTAAAACAAAATATATATAAAGGATGTTACAAAACAAAGCAAAAATCTTTCAGGGTATGTATATGAACTGTTTAAATTGAAATATATTTTTTAACTAGTTGACCCCGCAGACGTTGTCCTGCCGAGCTATTTTGTGAATCTAAACCATTCTCAGATCCCCTTGAA
>JAOTAV010020557.1:0-23241 GCA_026546445.1 Cyclargus thomasi
CACAATCAATATCGGATCTCTCTTTCTAACTGACTACTTTAAAGGCTTGTAACTTTTTTGTTTTCAATTTTATCAAATAGCTGATTGGACTACATAGTTTTTCAATAAAGAAAAATTTATTTAAATAAATAATGAAAAATCATTCATATTCTCCCTGGCTTAGAAAATATCGAATAAAATTATGCGTCACGGATCCATGTTGGATTTGGAATATCGGGGTACGTGGATCTAAGCGACAGCTGAAATAAATTAGGGGGCCTAACATCTCGCCCAGTCGGAAGATCTTCCTTTGTGGGCACCACGACCCGATTATGTCTGATGGGTACGATAGGGCCTTCTGCAACTCTACCTGTAATAGAAATTGAACCTAACTAGGTCCAACAAAGTATTTGATTGATAGATCAAAATACTTATTAATTTAAATGAGTAAAATTTTTCATATTCAAGTCGTTTTGATCACAGGCTATCTCACTTTTCACAATCCTAGGCACGAGTGAGAAGGTACGTAATAATAACACCTTTCGACTCTTGAGAATCGGGATCCACGCCCCTTTACTCCCAAACGGCACATTCAAATCTTCTAACGACGTCATTTCAACTATGTTAAAGTAGGGCGCGACATTCCGATTCGTCCGTTTGAGTTTTAAAGGGGCTTCTGATTGGTGAATGAATACATTATAGTAGTATACATATACAGTTTTTTTTGTTCCTATAAAATAACACAAAATTTTTCTTGTTATCTCCTAATCCATATCAAACTTCCGACAGAATTGGTGCGAGCGATGAATTTCGTTATAAACCAAGGTTGGGTAATGTACTGGGGCACTGCTCGCTGGTCACCATCTGAGGTAAGTAGCTTGACCAATTTGATAGCGTTTCTCTAAGTTACATAAATGAAGACAGTCGAAAACTGTAAATAATATGGTTTCATAATATGATAATAGTTAATATATTATTGTCCGCACATTGGCTCTCAGAGTATGCGTACAGTATAAATTACATTCAGTAGAGAAAATCAGCCGAGTCCTTGGAATAAAACTCGATTATCTATTGCTCTTGTTTGAAGATCTGTCACTACTATACTGTTTTATATTGTGCCATACGTCTTAGCCGAGGAGTCGTGATAGCTGTCGAGGATGTTAAAGTACTTCAGTCAATGGAATGTGCGATCTAGCGCGCCGTTTCCGGTTGACATTGTGGGTATTTGCGGACTTACTCACATCCGGAAACCATACTATGCGATCGTCCATAAAGTACGTCACACTTTCATGATTTATGGAAGTAGTCAATTTTCTGAGACCTCACTAGTGTGACATCACAAATTTGTAATCCTACTTCCTACTGATATTATAAATGCGAAAGTTTGTAAGTGTGTATGTTTGTTACCTTTTCACGCTTGAACGGCTGGACCGATTTCGATAAAATTTGGCATGTAGCTAGCTGATATTCTGGATTGACACATAGGCTACTTTTTACGCAAGCACCACAACGGGACACAGCTATTTTTACATCTAAAGATTGAAACCTGTTGAAACTACCCCAATATTTCAAAATGGGAGATTAATTATCATTTTCAAATGAGACGTCTCAAAACTTAGGAATTGTCACACCATTTCACATATTATGTTGACCCCATCTTCGCGTGTCGCGTACTTTATGGACGGTCCCTATCTGTACATTGATCGTATTAGTACTGTGGACATTGGGTAAACGACCTGCGGTGAAATGCGGGCGCATTCGTAAGTTGTATGGAAATTATCGACATTTTAGGTTTCACTGCAAAAGGTTTTTTGGATTTTTTTGGAGTGCAGAATTTCGATAAGTCTCGATGTTAACAGACGCCTAATATGTCGTGCACCCTGGATACCCAACGCTAATTTTTCGAGCTAAGATAGCAAATTAGTGTCGGTATAGTTAAAATTAGCATAATTTCTAAGCTAAACAATATATATAAACTAGCATGTTCCAATCCAGTAGCAGGCAATTATTATTTACGAAAATCGTTCGGCGGGTTTATGTATGGGATTGACATTGTCGAACGACGACTAGATCCCATACATATACAAAGTCCTATTAGTAATTTAATAGGATATTTTATTTAGATTATGGACGCGTACACAAACTGCAGACAGTTCAACTGCATAACTCCCATCGTAGAGCAGACAGAGTACCACATGTTCTGCAGAGAGAAGTCAGAACTCTACATGCCTGAGTTGTACCACAAAATTGGCGTTGGTAAGTTAACTACAAATTTTGGAATAGTAGAATTATATAAAGCTGAAGGGTTTGTTTGTTTGCTTGTTTTGTTTTTTTTTTTTGAACGCGCTAATCTCAGGAACTACTGGCCGGAATCAAAAATATTTTTGTGTTGGTTTGTTCATTTATCGAGGAAGGCTTTAGACTATATAATATTATGCTACGATCAATATGAGCCGAGCAGTAATGTCGCAAACATGGGATAGTGTATAAAATTTGACACGGACGTAATCTGAAAGGACTCCATAGCAAATTTCATTATATTCATTAATTGGTCTATGTCTATACATACAATAAAACAGTAAAATTGTCGTGTCTGTACAATTAATATTTATACAAACTTATCAATGTCCTAAGCCCCCCTTTAGTAACAGTAACAGAACACAAATAGACAAAAAAAATTGTCTTGTTTGTACGCGCTAATCTCCGTAACTACTAAACGTATTCGAAAAAATATTTTTTTATTTAATAGCTATTAAGTCTAGGCAACACGTAGTATACTTTCTATCCCGGGTAAATATACGGTTCCCGTGTTATACAAATTTTCGTGCAACGATCGGCATCAACTAGTTGTAATTAAACATTTATGTATTTGTAATTCAAATATTATCGCTTAAAATTAAAATGAAGGTTGATCAAATTAAATGCCGCTAAGCGCAGCCGTTGTTTTTTAAAAAGAAGAACATATACTCGTATATACGGTCTAATTGTTAAACCTCCCCCTTTTTTGAAAGTCGGTTAAAAACCTATGCGTTTGTTAAATAACGAAAATCCTATTATTTTGCTTTTATTTGTAGACCGCTTTCTTGTAAATGTCGTTTGCCAATCCTGATCAAGCGCTTTTATTTTCATTTGGCTACGGGTGAACGTAGTGTACAGTGAGGTTTAGGGGTATTAATCACTTTTCCAATATGTTTTGTATATTTTGCATAGAGGCCACGAAATCCGTAGCTCAAATCTTATACTTTTTACCTTACTTTGTATACATAATGAGATAATGTAATAATCTAAGTACAAGATGTAATGTGACCTACTTAATGCTAATGCCTACTGCCCGAGACCTTGGAGGGTTATTTATAATATAAATAGCTACAAGACTTTACGACTCATCTTTACATATCTCTACTGTTAAATTGTTGTTTTGTAACTGAGGTACTCAGAGACAAATGTTATTTACTTAATTATTATAATGATTCCTCGGTTTTTACGACGATTAGGAAGAGGATTTAGAGCGTCCGTGCCCTAATGGGCTAAGACCTTTCGTTCGCACCCGAGAGGGTGCAAGTTCAAGCCCCGGTGGAGGCGTGTACCAATGAGACATTTTCCAATCTCAAGAACATAATACGGATGCTTGTTGCCGTGGGAGAGCCATGCTTTGGCACGAAGATTCTCCATACAAAATCTGTCAAATAAAGTTGTATCTGTCAAATAAATAGACTATCCGCTAGCGGGAAAACAGTCCCTAAATGTCACTGAGCGCGGCAGTTAATTCTGGTAATTTTTTGTAGGAATGATGGCCTGGTCGGCGATTACGACGGGGAAGGGATTAGGTCGTGAGGAAATAACGGGGCTGTTCGCCAAGTCACGGTTTAACAGGAAATACAGTACTTTCAGCTGGTGTGAAGAGGATCTAGCCTTTGCTGAAGTAAGTCGAGGCTAAGAAAAATGTTCATCCTATTACTTTTTCTCGGAATTAGCACCTCTAGATGAGAAGTGAGCATCCCAATCGCTTCAAGAAAAAACAGTTATTATCATGGCTTTATTAAAAAAAAAAAGATTCATAGGAAGATCAACTTTATTCGGTTGGTTTATGACAATTCTGATTTGATCTGTTCTGATCTTTGTCTGATTTAATGTCAATCGACTGGCTAAAACTTAATCGATGGTACATACATTTATTTAGAGTGCCTAGTGGGTAAGACCTTTGGTTCATACTCGGAGGCGTGTACCACTGAGACTTTTTCCGATCTCATGTACATAATACATAACCCAACTTCCCTAATCTCCTATCCATATTCACTAAAAAGATCAGCAACGCTCTTGCAACTCTCCGGATGTCACGAGTGTCCATGGGCGACGGCAGTTGCAATCCGTCAATCCGTCGGATGTTGTTTTTTTAAAAAACAAGAGCAGACAGATAGAATCTTTAATTTTCAGATGCGTATATCTGGCAGCAAGGAGCAGGTGGATGGAGAAGAACCAAGAACTTATGGAGATAAACTTCGAGACTTAGCCAATTTAGCTAGCACTATGAGTAAGAGTTTTACTTTTTCTAGGGCCCGTTTTACCACTTCCTAATAAGTTTCGGATAGGCTATCCATAACTTACTTGACATATTCTCGATATTTTCTGCCAGAAATTATATGAATAGCTTATAAGGCGCTTATCAGGAAGTTTCGAGGCAGGCCCTAGCCTTATGTCAGACTTATAAAACTATGTATACATAAATACAATTTTATTGTAGTCTTTTTATATCCCACAGCTGATTAAGGCCATACCCATGGTCTTCGAAGTTACATAACTTTAAGTACACTTTTTCAATTTCCGCAATCAGGGTAGAAGATGCGTCAAGGTTTTTACAGCGTGAGATTCTCCTTTTGTAGATTGCTCTATGAGTCAACTAGCAGTAGCCTGGTGCTTGAAGAACGAGTCGGTGAACTGTCTGCTTCTGGGCGCTTCAAGTGTCGAACAGTTCAAAGAAAACATACACGCGTTACAGGTATTCTCTCTTTTGTTTTTTTTTTATAAATATAAATCCGTTTCGGCACTATCTTAAACTTCTAATCTTTTGGAGTATTGTGACAATAGTTTATGTTAACGTGGAAAATTAATGAAATAAACTAATCAATCACTGTCTATCTCACCACATCCTGGTAACAGTCGGATAGGCTATCCGTAACTTATTAGATAGTTTTCCCGTACTTTATCTATCAAGTATGTTGTGGAAAGCCTACACGGCACTGATGGCATCAGGAAGTGGACCAACAGCCAGTAAAACACGAAATTTTTCCACAGATAGTACCACAGTTGACAACAAACGTAATGGTGGAGATTGAGAGGTTATTGTCCAATAAGCCGCAGCGGCCGCCCATGGTGTCCACCCTTGCCATGAGGAATCAGCAGAACAGCAACACCGTGCGAGTGGACATGACGTAAGTGATGATGATGATTATAGTGGTGAAGATGATGGTGATGATTATTATGATGATGATAACGGTGTTGATGAGGACGGGGATGATGATGATTATGGTGGTGATGAATATGATGATGATGATGATGATAATTATGGTGGTGATGAATATGATGATGATAATGATGATAATTATGGTGGTGATGAATATGATGATAATGATGATGATGATGATTATTATGGTGGTGATGAATATGATGATGATGATGATGATTATGGTGGTGATGAATATGATGATGACGATGATAATGGTGTCGTCGAAGATAATAATGATGATAATTATTATGGTGATGAATATAATGATGACTACGGTGGTGATGAGTCATCATCATCCTCTGATGATGATGATGACTCATCACGTTTATACAAAGCAACACTTCTAGGGGCGCGACTACATCCGGCACTGGGTCCCCCAAGCCTGAGGGCGATGAGGCTGAGGCGTCCCCCGTGAAGGACATAGCGAGAGCCTTCTGTGAGATTCAGTGACCGTGGTGGCGCGGAAGCACTGACACTGCTTCCAAATCTAGTAAATCAAAGGTAAAACACACCAACGTCGTTAGAAAAAATAACGCTTTTTCTAATAATACTTTTTAATAGAATTCCCAATCAAAAATGGATGAATTAGACACACTCGGCATTCTATAGAAGTTGACATTTTGATTGTCGATTGCATTTAAGAAAGCGACAATAATAGTTCCCTAGTTTTGATAGAGAAATTTACAGTTAAACTTATATACAGTGATTGATTGAACTGTTTTCGATATCTTATATTTTTTTAATTATTTTATGACGCTTGTAAGAGTTGTGGCTTTTTCTTTTTAGGAATCAATTAAGGACAGCAAACCTAAATTCTTTTTAAATAATGCCGGCGAAGTAATTAAGCGTATTGGTGAGTATTTAAAAATTTTACAAACAAAAATGTTTAGATGTAGTATGATCTCAACTTATGATTTATCAGAAATAATTCATTTATTTTTAAGATTTTTGATTGATTTAGTTTCAGTTAAATTTACTTAAAAGATCTACTTAGAGACGTTTTATTATAATATTATAAACTTTTATTTTTATTACGAAAGACAAATGGGGTTCATGTCAAAATCATTATTTCATTACATTCAAGCAATTTAATATATTCATCTTTGAGTACGGCACACCGAAATTGTACAAACTGTGGCTACACAATATAGCTGCATAACAATAATACCCACACATGAAACACGAACCATAGAAACCCAACTCGCCACTGCAGCCTCATTATTCAATTTTAGAACACGACGGAGTGTCGACTGATGTCGTGATATCAGTGTCATCAATAAAGGGCAAACAGCCCGCTTCCGGCGGTAGTAAAGTGAAGAAATCCAAATCGGAAACTTCGCGGCCTCGGTCGTCATCGCTACAGAGATCGTCCTCCGGACAGCTGTCCATCGCGAGGGATCGGCGCAAGTCGCGTTTCGATCTACCGTCGCCGGCTGATTTGTAGACGGTGGTGATGCTTGGTGATGATTATATACGCACTATAGACAATCGACCGGTATTCCGACTTCAAACTTACAAATCTGTGTCTTCAAACTTACAGATTTGACGGAGCTGTAAGCATGCTGAACAGCAACGCAGAGTCTTGGCACGATACGTGAAACTAATATTTCGAAACACTTTTAAACCGGCTTACTGGTTCGATCTGTCTATTGTGGTATGTCTATGTGATTGGGCATCGAACGTCCGACTTTTACCAGGTCGAGAATGTTACGTTGGCAACTTTGTACAAAGATTTGTCCGAGTTTTTGTCGAATCGAAATTCGCTATCATTAGCGAATCGTTACGAATCGTTTGTTACGTAACGTACGTCTCGTGACAATAAAAAGTACTCGGAAAAGATTAGTTCGAAATTCGTTAATTTTAACGATTGTATCTAATCGAAGACAAAAACTCGGACCATGTGACTATCGGATTTTGGTGTATGATTAGGTGTCTATATCTTTGTTTTGCAAAATTGTAACCCAGGGATAAATAAGTTGTTATTGTATATTATTGTATGCGTATAGTATGTATATGTAAATAAAAGGCTGTGTTAGATACGTTGCGTGTCCTATTACTCCGGCCAGATGAAAATGTTAAGGCAGAAAATTATTATAAGGATTATGCAAAGAGCGCCGATAGAGTAGAAATTAGATAGCGCATGTCATAGTTAGTGCCCACTATTGTATGGCATCTCGGAGTCTAGGGAATTTTCGGGAGTAAAATGGGCTTATTGGAATGTACATTTATACTAATTAAATGTTTAGAATTCTATAAAAATTCGATATATTTACATATAGAATCAATATATAGGAAATTATATAAAATAGAGTAATATTATTTTTTATATTTATTGAGCTTATTAAGTGTTTGTTTTGGATTCGAGCACCGCATTTGAGGCCTTGTTTGTAATGTTCGGGTTAAACTAACGGTACCGGCATTATTAGCAGGGTGTTTAATTTGTTATTGGTAGCTCTACTGGTGTCTAGTCACATTCGTTATTGTGCATTTGAGTGTCTTAACGTAAAGAATTAGTGCCGTATTCACGCTTTATACGAGAATAGAACTTAAGAATGAAATTAGACGCAAACACTTAGCGTTAATTTTGTACAAAAAAACTGTATATGATATTATAGAAGGTAAGTGATAAATTTTCTCTATTCCTACGAAAACGAATGAGAAATGTGAAATAAAATTATGCAAACCACACACAAAGCAGTATCTGCAAGCCAAATGATTCGCGTTTTTCTGAAACGTAGAAAGAGTAACAGATTCGTGCTTATGAAGATTCGTCTATGTTTAAATATTCTTTGAACAATAATTCAAAATCTTAGCAAGCATTGAAAATTATTCACGTTTATATTATTAATGTTTTCGCTTTATCTATATTTTAGCTAGTTGTTTTAACAAATGTGTCATCTATATGTTAATTTTCTTGCCTGGGTAAATACGGTTAACACTTTAAGATTATAACACAAATGGCAGAGGTGTAACTATAGTTACCATCTGGGGCCCCATTCCGATTGGGGCCTTCTTGGGCCTATGTCATTATTAGCACACTATTACGCCACTGACACAAGGTTAGTACAGATACGGTAATAATAATCGTCGAAAGTGGAATTTGCTGTGATTGACATAGTTGTACGTTTACTATGCTTATTGTAATTATGTGTAGGAAATTCAGGACCTGTTTAACCATTTTCAGATAAGTTCCTTATATGCTATTCACAACACATATGACGATGAAGTGCGGAATAATCTGTCAAACAAGTTGCGGATAGCTTATCCTAAACTTGTCAGGGAGTAGTGAAACAGGTCATTATTGTATAGAATGAAGTAGAGATTGTTCAGTGTCAAAAATGTTAAATCGATCGACCATCCTGAGTTTATCTTCAGGATAAAGTAATAAATAATACTAATCCACAGTTGATAGTAAAGTATATGAATAGATTGCTCACTCACAAGGAAAAATAGTTTTCTTGACTGTCTATACTAATAATATAAAGCTAAAGAGTTTGTTTGTTTGGTTGTTTGAACGCGCTAATCTCAGGAACTACTGGACTGAATTATAACATTCTCTTTGTGTTGGTTAGCCCATTTATCGAGGATTTTACGGCCAATAGGAGCCTTCAGTTTTGGATAAAATCAAAATCTATTATTCAAAATAAGTACACTTTCTGAACGTCGAGACTACGGTGCCTACCACCGCGCCGGTTCGGGAACTAACCCGGCGAGAAGACCCGGCTTAAGAAACTCGCACGGGTCCATCTTTTATAAAAAAAAAATGACCGGTGCAATACCAAGTACCATAAAAAGATGCTCAGGATGGTTTGATCATTTCTGTATAAAATAAGTAAGAGTATAGAATAATGGTATCTAACGTTACTAGCCCCCTTAGACAAGTGGCAAGCGATTAACGTTTATGATAATCGCTTCGCTTGTTTTGTATGAGACTGACATATTCGAACTTGACTAGATCACGTGACTTTTCGTTCGTCTATGTCAATCCCACACAGAAACACGCTAAGCTATTATCGTAAACGATACTCGCTTGACACTTGTCTAGGGGGGCTGTTCGGGTAAATCTGGGAAATTAGACAACTTGAATGCGATAATATCGTAAGCCATGTTAGTAATCGATAATTGTAGAAATCGTCAATATTTATGCACATGCTACTAAGAACAATCTTGAATTTCGCTATCGTAATATTATCGTTGTGTAATGGGGGAGAGATCTAATTGACGGACCTATGTCATTTAGTCGGAATATGCCAATTCCATCTAAGTCGCGATCTGTTCGCTGAGTATGACATAACCCGACCAAATAACTTAGACCCACGATCTGTGTCCGTTTCAAATTCTCTGATTGTACATTACGGTAGCCGATCTTCACACGACCGGGCGCCGACGAAAATTCGTATAAAGTGTCGCTTATGAAGTTGACTACGTATTTATCATTTTCTACCGACATTGGTCTACCGAAGCCGCTGCAGTTTTGTAGTGGTGGGGAGCAAAATATAACCAAAACGTCATAAAGTGGCATATTATTGGAATTTTTTTTTCGTTCACAGTCTCGATGTGAAAATCTACTACTACCTTTACGCTTGAGTCAACTAATATAGGATTTTGCAAGTTTGGAAACTAGCACGGTGTAATGTTTATCTATAGCTTAGATATAAGGATGTATAGAATAGTAGTAAAAGTTGCAAAAGGCAGTGGCGTAACTACAAGGTGACAAGCCGGCAAAATGCCATGGGCCCCCATACGACATAGAGACAGACATAGTGGAACGAAAACGAATTTACCACGGACCTCGAACGGTATAGTTACGTTACTGCTAGTAGGGCTCTTACGAAGTAAGTATTACTAAGGAGGCGAAAAATCTCAATAATTTAATTACTAGTCGAAAATACTACGATATCAGTAGCCAGAAATATATAACTATGGACAAAATTAGTATTTGAGGTGTTCAGCATCTCTACCCAAGTTGCTGTCCTAATTACGAAGTTGGAAATCAGAAATGGGTATTTTACATCAATAGCCTACACTGTGTTATGTCCGTCAGAGGAATGATGGTTAACTTACTAAGTGATGACCAGGATGCACCAGGCTGGTACTATAAGTTAGAATAGCAAGCTAAAAAAAAGCTTTGCATAGACAAAACTAGCTACATTCTAAGCCAGTTAATTAAGGTAACTAGCTTTAGCATTATTTATAATGCTAGGGTCAGCTGCCCAAGAGAGTTTAAAAGAGAACTAGCTACCTATCCTACCTTGAAAATCTAGCATCGTATATCTTGGATACGATTCCGTTGAATATTTTTTTTTTTATATAATAATAAAATCTTTTGACTTGTCATAGTCCGACCGTATAGCACAATAGGACGAACAGTTCCTTTACAATGCGAACAATTCTCCCTCTCAAGTAAAATCTCTGACAACTCATTCAGTTTTCAAACTCCGTCATCGATATTAGCGATCGATAACAACTTAGCTCAATGCTCAGCTTAGAAGGCGTGAATGCGGTACAACTAATGTCGTATTGTGTATTAGATAGGGAATAGAATTTTAGACGACTAAGTGTATTGGTATACAATTTAAATTAAACATATCAATATACTTGTTCTGATTTGGTTACGTAGATAATAAATGATTCCTTTGAATACTGGTTGGAAGTAGAAATAATTTAATGTATCGCTTCCAAAGGCTTGCATTCGTAGATTGCTTAAGCTTTATTTGTTTTAGTCATTAGATAACCTTTCGAATTTTCATCAAAATAGACACATTATTTCTATGTTAGTCTTACCCCTTATTGATAAAAATTAACTTGTCTTGCCTGTCGCAGAAGCTTGACGGACAAGGTAAAATGTTGTAAAGATATTTTTTACCTGTAAGGGGAATAGTGTATAAACTAACCACATGAGACTTTGGAAATGTATAATAATCATTTTAAATTACATTTTGAGTATATGAGGATGTATGTGAAGAATACTATGTAAAAATACATTCCGTTTTGTACCAATGTAACACAATGTTTATTGAAAACTGAGACAACTATCAATAGATATATTCTTTAATTTATTAAATTTTATCGTATATTGTAGGATTGCTTTCCGATTAACGCGGCCGCGACAAAAGTTGCATAAAATAGGTTTCGTTTGCTTTGTGTTTGTGTGGAGAAAAAATAAAACCTATTACCTAGATAACAAAGCGGTAGTTTGTTTGAATTGTTATCAGTCGCCGTCGCGTTTGAATTGGAACCTCTTTTGGACGACTGTCGCTAATGCCACTAATACATAAGGCCAGCTTCTGGCCTGGGATAGCAAGTTAGTATCGGGAAGCTAGTAAAATAGTACTTCTGGCTTCGTGTAGCCCAAACTAGCTTAATTTCTAAGCTAGTTAGCTAAGTAAACAAGTTGACAAGCTAGGGTTAGCTAGACAAGAAAGTTGAAGAGTAAACTAGCTAGCTCTCCTAGCTCGAAAAAACTAGCCTCATATATCCTTAGCATTATTTATTAAAGTTTCACATACTTTGTATTAAGAACAAGTAAATTAAACTAATCGAACTTCGAAGTATTAGATAGTCAACACAAAAATTCAATACAGTGTACTATACTAATTGTATTAGTCAAGGAACATTATTGCTCCAATGTGTTATTATAGGACATGAATGTAAATGTATGAGTGTAAATTTTTTTGTTTATAATTGGCTAATTTTCATACTTTGTCTAAAACGTCCAAGGCTCTTTGGCCTTCTTTCTAAAGAAATTGTCAATTCTGTAGTGGAATAAGTGATCTTTAAATTGTTTTCAGTTGGCAACATTGTTGCACAAGGTATTACTAATAATTATATGGCAACTTTTTTATTGTGGTCGTTAATCGTTAAACGATGGGGTCTATCATGAAAATAACTTCGGCTTTTCGAACATACCAAATAATTAGACATTGATTGGCAACATAATATAATTGAACTAAAACTTCTTGATATTTTTAAATTCTCAAATCAAAATTAATTATGTAAATAATTTTGGTAACTTACTAGTTGTAGGTCAACTACAAGAGTAAAATTAACTTATTAAAATTCCTCTTAAAAATCCTAATTATAGTTCCTTATATTAAATATTTAATGTTGTGTTTGCTTAAATATTTATGATCAATTGTTAATAATTAATTGTAGTTACTGTAATCAATTTAAAATTGTAATTAGATTACTTTCGACAACTATGTTAATTTATTCGTTAAATTTGATTACTGTCGAATGTTTTGTTACAGCCACCTAATGTACTCGTATACGTATCACACTTCACCGACATTAGACGATCATATCATTAGATTGCAACCAGCAAGTTTGTCATTCGATAAAATTTTAGATAACATTAAAATTGAGCCAAATATTATGTTGGCTGAAAAAAATTATGTGTTTTACTTATAATCCTTTTCCATTTAATTGGGTGTACAATATCACAAGCTAAAAGCGCTATTTTATATATAACTCTGCACAGAAGAAGTCAATTCAAACAACCATAAAAAACTTCTGTTTAACACCTACTACCTACGTACTAAGAGCGAATTTCTAACATTTGAATTTTCTTCTATCTCTGCTCAGCCAATCACAAGCTCTACATTGGGAAATCGCACAGAATATAAACAGAGTAAACCTACTCTGATATAAATCTCACCGGTTTAAATTTCGAACGCATTTTTTTTTCTCGCGAACGGTGCTGGCGCCATCGACACAAAGTGACCGACAAAACTGATACGACTTTGAAGGTGTATATGATTAGCTAAATGGAGCAATGTAGCCAATTATGGTCAACCCTCTATTGGGTCGTCCTGAGACTCCAGTCGAGGATAAATATAGAATAGTAGTTCCGCTCGGCAAATGATTGGCGACAGAGATGCTGTAGCGTCGTGAGGAGCAGTCGTTTCTAAGATGGCGGTGGTATATTTTGACTGGCTGGATTATGTGGTTTTCGGGGGAATGCTGCTGTTGTCGGCGCTGATAGGAGTTTACTTCGCTTTCTTCGCCCAGAAGAAGCAGAACACCACGTCGGAGTATCTGATGGGCGGGAAGACAATGGGCATGTTTCCCATTTCCATGTCTCTGATAGCCAGGTAAATGCGCGCGAAATGATTAGTATCACATGATTTTTATACATACTATTTCTTACTGATAACGTTTCAATCATCTCAATTGAATAAGTGAATTATTTACACAGTTAAATACTATAAAATTGTTGTGTGCGTCTGTCTATTACGTATATACCTCTTTACCGATTACCGAACCACTGGACCGATTCTGATGGAAATACTTTGAGTCCCGAAAAATTACAGAGGATACTTTTATCCTAAAAATGATTTCCAAGCTATCAATGAATTTCTGCTCAACGGAACTGCGGTCTTATACCTTATTTTTACGGATTGCCTAGCATTATTAAAAATTCAAGTACCTTTTAACAGTATAGTTACCTGTCATGTGAAAATGTTAACATACCAGATAAGGGCAAGCAGACTTAGTATTATGCTGGACAAAAGTATATTTTAATCACAATAATATTGTGGTAGCCCTTATTGAATAGCACTATTTTTGTATATTATATGAAGATTGATATTATCTGATTAGAATAGTTTATCGATATGTACTAGCTGGTGCCCGCGACTCTGTTCCTGTGTTAACTTTCCTCTTGAAATGTTTCCTCATATTTTCTACAAACCTTACAGAACTCGAGACCTTTCTAACGAATTCAAAACTTTAGAAATCGGTTCGTGCGTTCTGAAGTTATATGGTCAGAAATAAAATAGACTAGCTGACCGGGCAGACTTCGTACTGCCTCATCGATAAATAAAAGATCTAATCTTTTGTATAAAATGATTTTAAAACATACAAATCGAATCCGTATTTAATAAAAAAGCATTTATTGAATAAAGCATGAAGTTTTATTATTATTTTCGATACATCATGTTGCTTACTTAGAGTTTTCCTGAATGTACTATGTATTTTGAGACTATGCAATTTTGTCGCATTCGCGATTCACTTTCACTTTTGTTGAGTTTCAGAACGCGATATTAGATCCTCCAACGCGCACGCGAATTTGAATTTTATGCAGCGGTAATAAATTACAAATTGACTCTCAATTTTATTTAGAAAACGTTTGTATTTGAAATAGAATAATGCTGTTTTAAGGATTTTCCCGGCAATTATTAGAATTTTTCTCACCTTTTAAACCTTCCCTAGACCTCCACGAATAATTTAAGACCAAGATAAGATAAATCCGTTCAGCCATTCTCGAGTTTTAGCGGGACTAACGAACAGCAATTCATTTTTATATAAACAGATTAAGGGCCTGTTTCATTGATCGCAGACAGTCTATCCACAACTTTATTTGACAGATGTTGTATGGAGAATCAGACAAAAAGTTGTGTATAGCCTAACAGAAAATTTAACAGTAAGCGGTGTAACGGGCCATAAGTATTACAAGTCGTATAATAAATATTATAAGTATAATGTTCATATGGCTGTTTTATATATTTAAGGCTCTGCGTTCAATTCAGCAACTTTTAAGTTTTAAAACTACATGTTTGTAGTTTAATTGGTACCCAATTATAAATAATAATTTCTTGCCTAAGCGAAATATATCTCTTCTAATATGAATTAATATAAAATTAATATTTGGGCCACGAAAAAAAATCTATTTAACATTCATACATAACATTTCGTGGAAAAATCCGCACGAGTGAAATCCGCAGTGCGGACACTCCCTAAAAATTATCGGTACGTAGCTGCCCATGCTTGTACGATGTTACGTCCTCATTTAAAATTGATAAAGATGTATTTCGTATAAAAATACTAGAATTCCTAAAAAAGAGCATATTAAGGTTTTATGCAAAAAAAATATGCACAGCCAAACATATTATACAGATTGTAACAAAAGCAAATGATAAAACTTTAGGATCGAATGTGTTCCTGATATAGAGTTCATGGCAAAAGTAGCAGCGGTTAAAGCTGAAAAAAAAATATTCGTGATTTGTATGGCCGAGCGCCCCAGCAACATGAGTTTGCCCATACAAATCACAATTTTTTTTCGCTTTCAGCGTTGCTACTTTCGCAGTAAGCTCTATATCAGGAACACATTCGATGCCTAAAGTTTTATCACTTACTTTGTTACACCTTGTAGACTCTCTCGTTTTTGGAAGTCGGTTAATAGTAAGTTTCCGTTTGTAATACGATTTTTTGGAACTACGGATGTCGCACATCTTGTACTTTTTGTACCTGTGATATTAATACTTTATGGTGTGTATGAGCCCCTTATACGTAGTTTACTGTGGAAGCAGCAGTACTAAAAGATAATTTTTTATATGTTCGGTTAAGACATGAATTTGCGTCTTACACAAGTTACATATTATAGCAACTTGTTACTTTTAACAATTGCTTCTTCCGCATTGAACTGTACGTTACAGGAGACACAGATACGCGCTATTTTTTTTATAATGCTTAGGGGCCAAGAGAGCAGACGGGCTATCTGATGGAAAGTAATTACCGTCGCCCATGGACACTCGTGACATCCGAAGAGTCGCAAGTGCGTTGGCGGCCTCTACGAAGGTATAAGGATTGTGGATTAGGGAAGTTGGGCCACTGGTAAACTCACTTACTGAACGAAAGAGCACAACGCCGTTTCACGCCAGTTTCCTGCGAGGCCGTGAAATCACTCCGGTCGAGCCGGCCCATTCGTGCCGAAGCATGGCTCTCCCAAGGTAATGAGCATCCACCCGGGTTTGAACCTGAATCCTCTCGAATGCGAACCAAAGGTCTACTCTACGAACGCCCTTAAATATTAATAACTTTTTATACACCCTTTATATTTATTAATATTTAACTCACTCTTCCCAATTTTAGTTACATATCCGGAATATCTCTGCTCGGTTTGCCAGCTGAAATGTACACGTTTGGAACACAACTATGGACGATAGTTTTATCAGAATGGGCTGTGTCACTCACAATCGCTATAGTATATCTACCCGTCTTTTATAAGCTACAAATCACGTCTACTTATGAGGTAAGTTATATTATAAACATGATATATATATATATGGAAGTCGTATAAACACGTCGAGCGCAACACGGCAGCCGAAAAAGCACTAACAAAGAGAGAAAACGTATTAATCTTACGACAAAATCTTTATTAAATCTTCATTTCAAAACTTCAAACTTTATTTGCAATCAAGTAAATATTACATTAATTTACATTGAAAACTATAACTTAAGCTTTTAAAGCGTTCATTCTTAATAATTACAATTTAGTGGAATATACAGGTGCCAGTCCTTGATCACACGTTCGGAGTTTCAAAATCTCCCCCCGCTAACGGAAAATAATTAATATGCAATTAATAAACGCAAGAATTAAGAATTCCTCCTTAGGGATTATAGTGTAACTTATAGTGTGTTGTATTGTTAGTTTCGTAGTTACTCCAATGGTTTACAAAAAATCGATGTTCTTTTTTCTGATTAACTATAAGCTTAGGGTAAAAGTCCTCGCTAGTAATGAAAGAATGAAGATCATGCTATAGCATATATTTTTGGCTAATATGCTTAAAGTTTTTACATATTTATAAGAGTTTAAATCAACTATTATTTATTCTGTGCTTAAACTTACCCCGCTGAGCCATGTATAAGCCTTAATCGACGCAATCCCCACACCGACGATCACGCGTCACGACACTAGATGACACGCATTACGTCAGAGTATACATGGATAAAGAAGGCTATCTCCGACCCAATAGACATTGTTATGCTACATTATTGTCTAGGAATCGCGTAATATTCATCACTGAGTGTGGCAGTAACTCGTATTTATACATATAATAAAACAGTAAAGTTAGCGTGTCTGTACAATTGATATTTTTTACAAACTAATCAATGTCCCCCGAATTAATTACCACATTTAGGAACAGTCACTTAGCGCAAATCTTAAAAAAAAGTTGTAAAAATAAAATAAATAATAACAAGTCTAGGCAACACACAGGATAATTTTTATCTCGGGTAAATGTTATCGTGATATACAAATTTTCGCGCCACGAATTTGCTGGCATCAACTAGTTTCGAAAATTTTTTTTTCAGTACCTTCGTATGCGATTCAATAGTAACGTGCGACTGCTGGGATCGATAATATTCATTATCAAGATGATGCTGTACATACCCATCGTGATATATGTACCAGCGTTAGCTTTTAGTCAAGGTAGAGTGTACATAATAACTTTCTTTCAAAAAGCCGCACGTTTTATTTTAAATATCGCTTCTTTATAGAATCGCAATCTACAATATACGGAATTGATATAAGCTTTTTAACATGGATCAACATTTGCTGCATGTCATGTTAATGTCATAAGTTTTTATTGGCGATTCAATATAAAAGTGATAGAGAAAACGTTTTGGCTATAGCCCCTGTTTCAGTCACCTAAAGGATCCATTGAGTTATTCTTTGTAACAATTTGATTTAATGATGATTTTAAGAAAGACGATTTTTTATAAATCTTATCTTCATTTGAATTTCATATTTGAACGCTGCATGGGCATCTAATGGACTATAAAAATTGTCATTCTCGAAATAAATATTAATTACTTCGATTGTATATTAATAACATGCACAGAACCCTTCAAAATGAAATAAAATCATTATTTTATTTAATTCAACAAATCAAAATCAAGTATATTGAAAAATAAAACTTAATATCATATGTTAAAGCTCACAATCGTACAAAAGTTGAAATCGCGATCTCGATCTGTGTGCATGATTTACGTCCAAAATTTGAACCGATTTTGTCGAATTGTTTTTTTCAGTGACTGGCGTGAACCTTCACATGATAACGCCCATAGTTTGCCTTGTCTGTATATTCTACACGACACTTGTAAGTATGGTTTTATCACTTAATTTTTTATACTTTGAATTAATGTGGTTATGGTTGTCGGGAAGACACCGCTTTCGGCTGTAAAACCGCCAATTTCTACAGTCCCCTTATAAATATGCTTATGTTTAGTTAAGTTGTGTACAAATAAAGAATTTCCTATCTTCTATCTAATGTGAAAGTGTGTTGGTCTGTTTGTCCTTTCATTCGAAGCAACCAATTCACTTGATTTTTGGCATACGCTTACTTGAAAGAAAGGAGATTGGAGACTTACATAGATTAAATCTTTTGTCTTGAAAAAAGAACATATATACGGTCGAATTGAGAAACCTCCTCCTTTTCTTGGAAGTCGGTTAAAAACATTATGTTTCTAAAGAGGGCTTTTAAGAAGATTAGTATTTTTATGCAATTTTTCACTTTTTTACGAGAAAGCTAGTATTATATTATAGTAGTGTCGATTGGTGCGTATGTTTGTCAGGGTGGTCTCAAAGCTGTGGTGTGGACGGACGCTCTGCAGACCATCATGATGTACATAGGAGTGCTGATAGTGCTGGTGTACGGAACTTGGCGACTCGGTGGTGTGAGGGAGGTCATAAGGATCAACCGGGAAGGCGATCGTCTTGATTTTTTCAAGTAAGTTCTCTCATGTCCTTTTGAAATTTTAAACGCCTTTTTCACCACTTTCTGATATGTGTTTTATTGTTCTACATACTTTATATGTCATATAAGTTTATGACATATAAAGTATGAAGTTATGGTATAAAAAAAAACTGTACGTCTCATCACTTTCAATTATTATGGAAACCTTCTTTTATTTTTCAAATTAATTGTGTATTTGTCTCGTCACTCTTTTTTTAAATTATCATTTTAATTAGTTGTTTTTTTTAAACTTTGTAACAATCAAGGCTGTGTAATACTTTAGAATACAGATTATTGCTCCCAAGTCCCAACGTTTTAAATACTTTAAGGCTTTGGTAGATCGTGCCAGACAGAATGTAGGTCAGATCTAACAGATCTATATAGCTATAGATCTCTAATGTAAGATCTTAGCTGCCCCTCTAGACAAGTTGTAAGCGATTATCGTTTACTAAAATCGCTTGGCGTGTTTTTGTATAGGATTGACATTGTAAAACGACGACTAGATCCCGTGACTATTCGTCCGACAATGTCAATCCCATACATAAACACGCCAAGCGATTTTCGTAAACGATAATCGCTTGCCACTTGTCTAAGGGGTAGGGGGGCTATTATTACCATTACAAACCTGCATGGTTCCAGACAATTCAATAAACGACCAACAGTTGCCCTGTCCTTTTTTTGTATTACAACGTCTTATTGGATTAGTAACTGAATTAATACTAGTTTGGGTGTCTATGAATGGATTTTAAACATTAGGGAACGTCAAACTTCACGTGTTTAGAGTCACGTGACTGCTAACTGGCTGGAACTTGGCTGGAATGAAGAGGTCATAATAACCCCCCTGTAATGATCTTGTTACAGTATGGACATGGACCCAACTATACGTCACACATTCTGGTCTACCGTCTTCGGGAACTACTTCGGATGGCTGGCGTCGTGTGCCGTCAACCAGGCGACTGTACAGCGGTGTTTGGCTCTATCGTCCTTGAGACGAGCTAGGATGTAAGTTAGTGAAATAAAATATTATTCCCAAAAAAACGATATCTGGCCACCTTTTCCCCAATATGACGGCTCGAAATTACCTATTTTCAAAACTCTAGGTCCACCCTCTTGTGATTAAATGATTTTTAAAGTCCAAGAAATTGTGCACAAAATGATGTTATGTAATCGTATTGACCATGTTAAGTAACATATCTAATAAATAAAATAAACTTAAGCACCGAACTTCACACATTTTTTTTTAAATTTATATTGAGTTTTTTGACAACTTACATTGAATGGAGTGTAATGCTGTAGATAATTAATCAATTGATTTAATTTACTTTTTTTTTCAGCACAATCTTCATAATGGCAGTTGGTATATTCAGCATAGTATCGCTATGTTGCTACACCGGTCTCGTCATATACGCGACTTTCGCAAAGTGCGACCCTCTCACCACGGGCGCTATAAGGAAGAACGACCAGCTACTTCCATACTTTGTGATGACGATAACGGGTTCGATTCCCGCGCTTCCCGGCCTGTTCATGAGCGGAGTCTTCAGTGCCGCTTTGAGGTATTTCCACGGTGAGATGCGCCGTTACTTCTGTTAAGCTTGATATAGTTTTAGTAGAAGAGTTCACAAATTGATGCAATAAAAAGGCTATTCATACTTAATATTAAAGATGGAGTGTCTTTGTTTATTTGTCATTCTGTCACGCCCTAAAAAGCAATCATTCGACCCGATTGGCATGGGCATAGTTGAAAGAATGGAGATGCTACGTTCGATCTTGAAGAAACGTCACCAAGATAACCGTACGAAAAAGGCGTTTTCTGCGGATTACGTCATCTGTAAAAATACTAGTGCCAGGCGCAAAAATGCCGATCCAGTGCATGCAATACCATAGTCATCGTGGGCGTGCACTTTAAAAGGGTTTTTTGAGCACATTATGGTTTTATACTGCTATAGTCTGGCTACTATAATGTACTTTATTATTTACATTACATAATTTAAACTATTTTTACTTTGCTACGTTCATTATATGATATACATATTTATTTTATGATATTTTACAAGTACTAAATTCTAACTCGAAAAATAATTTAAAGTTTTTATCTACAGCAGATACACGCACATACACACACACACACTTAAACACACACGCACACATAAATTAACGTACCTAAATTTCTGCTGATAATATTATTTCTTTTTAGTATTACTTTAATGTTAACTTTATTTCATCAGTTTTAAGTCAGTGTTAAGGAACTTTTCTGACACAGGTGCTTTTGCACTTAATAGGGAGGGTCAACCTTTGTTTAATAATATATATGTGTTAAATTTTGATGAAATAAAATATTACTTGGAAATAACATGTTTCCAAGGCGGGAATCGAACCTACAATCTCCGGGTGAAGAGCCGAGCCGTGTACCACTAGATTACAGGGGAGTTAGCTCTCATGATATAGAGCTAGGTACACTTTTGTCCCGGTTCTAAAACCTCTGTTCATGCAAAAAGCGGGAATTTAGCGGGAAATTGCTATCCGCCTCTTCCACTCGTATTAAACAACCAGTTGGTGTCCGCAACATCGTTGCGCAAAAATTTGTATGTCACGTGGTAACCGTACATTTTCCCCGGATAAAAAGTATCCTATATGTTGCTCAGAGTTAATATATTAAACAAAAAAGATTTATTCAAACCTGTCCAGTAGTTCCGGAGATTAGCGCTAACAAACAGATAAACAGACAACATTTTTTTTCTGTCGATTTGTGTTCTACTACTGTTATTTAGCTTCCCTAAATTGATTATTTTGTTTTTTTTTTATTATATTTAGGGGGCAAGCGAGCAGACGGGTTACCTGATGGAAAGCAACTGCCGTCGCCCATGGACATTCGCGACATCCGAAGAGTCGCAAGTGCGTTGCCGGCCTTTATGAGGAAATAGGGAACGGCAATAGGGATAGGGGATTAGGGAAGTTGGGCCACCGGTAAACTCACTCACTGAACTAAACACAGCACATCGCCGTTTCACGCCGTTTCTGTGAGACCGTGGTATCACTCCGTTCAAGCCGGCCCACTCGTGCCGAAGCTTGGCTCTCCCACGGCGAAATACCAACTGTACAGACACGCCAATTTTACTGTTTTATTATGCGTATAGATTATATGTATACGCACAAACATAAGCCACATAACATTTACAATAGCAAAAAAGTCATTAACCCAACATACTATACTAAATTAACTCTCAGCGCTAAACGGTACAATGCTACTCGAAAATCACGGACCGTGGGATATTTTAGTTCATTAAATTGTAAGCAGAAGTGGAACTTTTTGACCTGAAATTCTCAATTAAACATAGCGATGACAGTATCATCGCAATTAATATTGAAGTGTTACCGACAGCCACTCCAACTTTATAATAATTATAGATATTTCAGTTCGTATGGAAGTCAATATTATGCTTGTGAAAGAGTTATTGAATTACAAATCTAAATTAGTTAAGATTTGTTTTTTGAATTGGTACTGCGGAAAATGGCGCGTTAACGATTTACAATGTAAAGAAAGTCATTTTCATTGTATTGTAAACTGTAACGTAAGAATTGTAAATTGTAACACATGTAATGATTTGAAACTAAAATAATGTGCATTTGATGTATACCTAGATAATGAAATAGGTAATTTACAAGATTTGTTGCAATTTTATAAGAGAAGAATAATATTTACTCGAAAGTTGGAAAATGTTAGTTATCTACTTCTTCCACTTATATATTACTTTAATTATTTCTAATTAATCATTTTATTCATATCAAGGCTTTTAAAAAGAATAACTCTGTAACATAAACTATAAATTTACATAAAACTCGTTACAATGTACATTGTAACACGTAACAAAAAAAATATATTTTAATAATGATCATGTCCGTAACAATACGAGTTTGAACAATACAGTTGGCGCATTAAAAATAGTGATTATATTCTCCGAGGAATACACGATGATAGATGATCAGGAGATGCATGCTTAGAATACTAAATAGCTGCTTTTCCTTCCCTCCTTGTCTCTCCTTCCACTTTCCCCCCGCCCCCGTATAGATTGCTAATTAAACGCTGGAGTCGTCGCATATCCGAAGCATATATGCGGGTTCTACGCGGCGGGAACAAATATCACGCAAAGTTGTATTTTGTTGCATACCAAATTGCACCCTCAGTTCATGGCGGACGATTGAAAATAGCTATACTCGATGGACACCATTTACAACATTAATATC
>JAOTAV010020568.1:8299-23240 GCA_026546445.1 Cyclargus thomasi
TTTGTTAACGTCACTAACACTTTTGTGGTCTAAATGACTGTTTTCCACTTCCTGAATAGTGTCAGATAGCCTATTCATAATTTTTTTGACAAATATTTTACACTGAATCCATCAGATAAGTTGAGAAATAGCCCTTATATACTCAATATGGCACTTATTGGGAAGAGGTTAAATAGGCCCTTAGCCTCTACAATCTCAATTAAGGTTACCTTTTTAAATATTTGGCATGTCGCTATTATGCTTTCGCTCAAGATTAGCGATATGGTTCTTTAAACCTCTGTCAAAAAATAATCATTTTCATACAAAACGCGATTGTAAACAAAGTTGTCACTTTGTTGTTGTCAACCGCGGTTTGTATAGTTTGACAGGGAGTTAATGAACCATATCGCCGTGCAAGGATAAAATCACCAAAGCACTCTCACCGGTTTCGGCGACAGTGGCCGGTTTCTACGAAACCAGGCCTGTTACGCAGAAGTAATTTCATAGTTCCCATAGTGCGCAGTACACAAGAGCACTGTCTCTTCCTTCACTCTCATATGTCAGTGGGACAGATCACCGACACGACTGGTGAGAAATCAGGCGCAGGACCAACTATTTATTTGCTTATTATTATAATATATTAGCCCATCCGACACACGCATCATCTTACTTGTTTGACAATCTCTTGAACAGCCGGAATTGTACAAACCAAACTTGGAAATAAAATGTTTCCCAAGCGGGAATCGAACCCACGACATCCGGGCCAAGAAACCTCGGACCACGGAGGCATTTTAACATACAATGTACGAAGATATCTAATGCCTATGCACGAGCAAAATAAGCTAACTATAAGTTTCGGAAATTCTTAGTGTCAAGTAACCAAGCTATAGCATATAAGAGGATTATATTAATCACTGAACCCCTGCTCCAAAAACTTATTCTATCATGATTATTTATACAGTTGGGGAAGTCGGTAACTAAGTTGTGTTTGTTCTTATCTTTAACTTCTGTAAGTCCTTTGTAATTTGATTAGGACCTGTGATAAATATGGCAGTTTTCGGAGAGGAAAAATTCAGTAAAACTTCCTCGGTGTGTGACTTCGGAGAGTTTGTATAGACTTTGATTGTTTGACACGTGGTGTCTAATATAATTTATTTTGATCTGTACATTAATCCTTAAACAATGTGAATAGAATGTCACGTGTAGAGATGGGCACGTAACAGGAAATTAACCCACATACTGGGTATTTAACTTCACGTACGCGGTTATTACCAATATGTACACAAAAGGTGGGTAGATAAAACTATGATAACATAAAACGAATAAAAGTAAACAATGTAATATGCGTCCGAATAAAATAGGAATAGTTAGATTATTTGAAAGTTATGAAGATTTTGTATGGGGTAATTCCATCCACGTTGATGTCACAAATTCACTATTACGCGGTACGCGCGTAGAAATGTACTGTAGTAATCGAGTTTATAACTAAAAGAGAAGTAAATGCCATCCGTGCGCAAAACTTGTCAGTATTTTGACACTGATAAATTAACCGCTAGCCAACTAACGCTCGCACTAAAACAGTATACATAATAAATAAAACATTATCATCTATATAATAATACGGGGGCGGAAAACTTTGTACCCCTTTTTTACGAAAGACGCGTACATATAATAGTTAAAATTTCTCCCAGTTATAATTAATACGCAGGAGAAGCGTGAAATATCAATATTATTTAAAAATATGCTTTACTCTAGCATATTTTTATAAAAATAAAACGCTACGTACACTACATCACGCACACTGCAATATTTGACATGACACTATAATCATACATGAAATACTCTTTTGTTTATGGTTGAGGTTAGATTTTCTTAAATAAAATGTAATGACCCGATAACGAGACCTATATACTAAAGTGAAGTCTGTGATTGAGTTGAGAATAGATTATATTTTTATAGCCCCTCTACACGGTGAATTTACCACAGGGCGATACGTCTCTTTCTCAATACATAGTATATTATTACGTAGTTACCCACAAACATAAGATATCGTTGCTTACATAATATTATTGTCAAGGCTCCTCTGAGTTTCTTATCAGTTTCTCTATATTTTGCTCATTATTAAAAACCATAGAGTATTAAAAGCCCTACTATTTTTTAAACCGAGTTAATATTTAGAAAAAAGGTTACTTGTTTTTGTCGAATACAACATTACAATTCATACTGTGACTGATACCACCAACGAACCTTTATCAATAATTCGTTGTACAAATATTTTAATTACCACTATTTAATCTACTTGTAAGTACTGATGAAACCTCATACATGCCCTTGCGTAAACGTGTTTTCCTTAGGTTCAACCTAAACACACCTCAAAGGACGGGCCCTTCGGACAAAACCTTTGGGAATCCTTCCTACCCTTTACGCATGGTGTGATTGTGTATGAAAGGATTTGTGTTCTATTGGACATTTTCCGCTAATTTCTCAGTAACGAGTAATGAAAATTATAGCCCCCTTAATCTATCTATACATATAATAAAACATTAAAATTGGAGTATTTGTACATTTAATATTTTTACAAATATTAGTTTTTGTATTCACTAGTTTGTATAATAATTGTATAATAATTTGTACTAGTTTTCTATTACTGTTAAGGGACAGTAATAAAAAACATATCAACTAAAAAAAAAAATATTGTTTGTCTGTTTTTCTGTTTGTACGCGCTAATCTCTGTAACTACTGGACGGATTTGAATAAATCAAGATTAATTCATAATATAAATCAAGATTAATTCAAATCCGTCCAGTTTTTGTATAATAGCTATTAGGTCTGTGGAATATATAGGATACTTTTTATTCCGGGAAAATGTACAGTTCCCGCCCGATATACAAATTTTTTCGCAACGAAGTTGCGGGCAACTAATATATACTTTAGAATTAGGAATATTTTTTTTTGCCTAATACTTTCTAAAAGTTGACAGCCACACAAAAAACTATATCTTCCTAGATGGAATTTCTTTGCCTGTGTTTCGTTATAAGTGTCTAAGCACACCAGGCCAAAGTTACGCGACCGAATTTCTGTATCTGTTTTTACGTTATGATGCATTTGGCTGATATAACGCACGATAATGCGTTCAAAATTCATACGTTACTATACAAAACATACCAACATAACACATAACATTACATTTCGACAAATGCTGCCCGAAAGATTTCGGCTTTAGGCTGCTTGTCCACCACCACCGTCAACGGAGATCGACCGGCCCAACGAAATGCAATTTACGACATAGACTATAATATGTTACAGTTTCCGAGTGACGGAGACGACATTGAGGATAAAGCAATGTAACTAGAAAATGAAACCTTCCTAGATCATAAAGTTGCATTTTATCGAGCCGAAATTATCTCGTTCTCGGTGGATACGGACTACTGGTAACTATGGACAAACGGCCTAACGCTAAAACGCGACGTTATTTCGGCTTGGTGTGTCGTTAAAAATACATTGCAGGCAAACTTTGGCCGCTTAACTTTGGCTTAGTGTGCTTACATAATTAGCGCTGTTGAACTATAATAATTAGTAAAGTATAATCTTTAAAGGCATCTTAACAGTTCAGCCAAAAAGGCCTCAGCCAATCCTCTGCAGGTCTTTTGCATCAACTATTCAGCTTTCAAAAATATCAAAAAGAAGAAAGCACATAACTTTGCTATAATAAAATACTGGATAAGAACGCACTTTTGACAAACGAAGCCAACATCGATGTAAGCGCTAATGAACTTTGTATTGTACGGTATAGGCGGTACATCTGACGGGTTGACGCCGCAAATTCAATTGTCTGGGGGGGATATCCCACCAGGGGGGAACGTCCATAAGGTAGGGGGTGTGTCATATGTCCCGCGTGTTTCGGACGGCAACCCTCATTTCTCTAATAATAGCGCAGTGGATACTTCAAATTGTAACATATCCAGTGTTCAAACTCGCTGGTATTTGGTTTAATTTATAATCGGGATTTGTGAATTAGTATTGACATTATTAATTGTGAACAAACAAAGGGAATTGGAGCTGATGAATTCGGGAATTTGTTTGCAGTCGAGTTTTATTTGACAATAGGTCTGTTTTAACTAAACATTATTAAGCGGCGCAGACTAGCGACACAACTTTACCACCTGTGTCGCCAAGATCGACAGTGGTAGCTTTGAAAACCCTTTGATATGGTGTCGGGGAGCTAGAGGGACATGCTTAATCTTGGGATCGCAACGATGAGGCAATAAATATAATATACACTATAACATCATAAACGTCTTGCTATAATTTGGTAGAATTTAATTTTGAATTACTTAAGTAAGAACACGTCTTCCAATGATGATTTGATGGTTTACCAGCATTCAGTGCATTAATGAACAGCAATTCGACAAGATTTTTGACTAGGCCTACATGATTTCAAGTGTGGCGAACTAACTTAGTTTCACAAGCGCATTGGCCCTTCAACAAAATAATCAATGTGGGGGTGCTAAGGAACAGTAATAGAACATATACGTATCGACAAAAAAAAGTTGCCTGTACGCGCTGATCTCAGGAACTACCGGGCGGATTTGAATAATTATTTTTTTTAATAGCTATAAGGTCTGGGCAACAAATAGGATACATTTTATTCCGGGAAAATGTACGGTTTCCGAGTGTTACACAAAATTTGGTACATTGAAGTTGCAGGCACCAATTAGTCATTGCTGACCTCTATGGCGCAGTGGTTGAGCTCTTTGGTAGCTCACGCCGGGGGTCGCGGGTTAGAATCCCACCGACGGAACAATAAGTTTTTCAATGTTCCTGGTTCATGGATGTGTATTAAATATGTGTGTCATATCATAAAAATATTAAATATATTTCCGTTGTCTGATACCTGTAACACAAGTACCTCGGGTAATTAGCACAGGGCCAGATTGACGTGGTGTGAAGCGTCCATAGATTTAATTTATAAAGGTCTCTTTGTTAATGCATCTCATCATCATCAAACAGCATCTCAAAAATGTTTTGGTCAAACTTTAGTACTAAGTGCTGACTTTTAATATGGGCCTTAGCGAATATTTTTCTAACTAAGCGTTAAGAAACAGGCCCCGAAAACGCGATTAGAAGACGTATCACAGTCAGTTGATAGATTACTAGCCATACCTAATGGTAAAAATGTGTAATTCGTTAACGTTGTTGAAATTCGGTTATTTTAATGGTCCCTCAGTTCTAATTAGCGTGGTTTATTAATCCACCGGGATTACAACACTGATTTCACTCCATTATACAATTGTACTTTTAATGAAAAATCACGAGATTTTCGCCGTTGTAAAGGAAACCACAGTTTAGTATTTTTATGCAGCATTATATTTTGCAAGGAATAAATTTATACAGTGCATACTATTATTAGTAACTTCTGTTGTATTCTTTTTTTCTCATTTTTTTGTTAAGATAAAGTGTTAAGGGAGAAAATCATATGTAAATTTCATTTCAAATTAAGTTAAGAAAAGAAGATTGTGAAATCCATTTCCAATAAAACGAGATGCATAAACGCGTTCATTTAGAGCTAAGGTATATAAACCTAAGCATTGTCTGAATTGTAAGAGTCAAAGTTATTACCACCGACTGATAAAGTATTGAATTTGCAACTTTTGTGACAGATCTATTTGGCAGATATATTATTTTATCTGTTTAATGAATAATATATAGAGTTTTATCAGTTACTATAAGCAATCATGATATTATAGCGTCGACGCTATCTAGATGATCCCCCTTTTTTCGAAATGTCTGTTAAATTTATTATTAATCTATAAATAATGAAGCGATTCTCTCATAAATAAACTTAAATATAAAAAATTATATGAGGACTTAATAACAATCCTAATAACGAGAATTAATCAACGAAATTTTAGTGCTAAAGTTATCCAATTAAAACAATATTACGTACGATTTGTTTATTTCGTTACAAAGGTTGGGTAGCTCCTAGCTCGTTAGAGTAGTAAATATCCTCTTGTACACCCTCCAAGTTAATTTAACAATTAGTACAGACCTTAAATCTAGGGTTACAGTTCGTAATATCAAGGTCGGTGGAGACATGGTACCGATAGAACTTTATTATACCGCTATTACTATTTTTTAATTTGTGTTTAATCTATGTAGTAAGAGGTTTTAAAATTAATTTATTTCATTTCTTTATGAGATTCGTTTGCAGAAGCAAGTAGCTTCTGCAAACGTTTGGCACCACTTTTCGAAAACCCCTCGTACGGTCCCTCGACTCCGCTCTGTCACATTCACTAGTATGAATTTGTGGAATATTTTTTTTACTTTTTTTATAAAAAAAAATTTTTATATATTAAAAAATTCAAAAATGCGGTTACCCTATAATTTTATTGATAAAATATATCAAGCTAAGAATATTTTGATATGAATTATTACCAAATTAGAGATATAATTTTGTGTAATATACTATAGTATTTGAATTATTACCAAAAATATACAATACGGCATTAAAATATATTAGATGAGATTAAGGTAAAAATGTTTATTCATAAATATGTATTGTTTTCGCAATAAAATGTTGTGTACCTACTTTTGTGTTCGTAATATTAAAAATGTAATGGATTAAGTATTGAGAGACCTCAAAAACTCGGTTAAGATATTCCTTCATAATTAACTAATCTAACGAAAGCAAACCTAATAACTTAATTGGCAACAATAAATAGAATGTGAAAATAAAAGTCGCAAAAGCAAAATAAAGAATTGAATAAATATTTGCACAACAATATTTTATACTAAAAACGGGTACCAAAAACGGATGTAAATATTTTGGCGCTGATGCCAAGAATCAAAATGAAAGAAATATTGCAGTGTGATTTGTTTGTTATACATAAGTTATAACTAACTAGATGATGCGTGTATATAGCACCAAATTTCAGCAATTACATCTGTCTGTAAGATCAAAAGTATTTGTAAAGTATCTACCTACAGCCGACATCAAAACATACTTTGCGGTTTCTTTATGATATATAGGGGCCAAGTGAGCAGACGGGTTACCTGATGGAAAGCAACTGCTGTCGTCCATGGACACTCGTGACATCCGAAGAGTTGCAAGTCCGTTGTCGACCTTTATAAGGGAATAGGGAATGGGAATAGCGATAAGGGATTAGGAAAGTTGGATCACTGGTAAACTCACTCACTAAACGAAACACAGCACAACGCCGTTTCACGCCAGTTTTCTACCGTGGTATCGCTCCGGACGAGCCACCCCATTCGTGCCAAAGCATGGCTCTCCCAAGGTACCGCGTCGACTAAAGTTTATCCTTAGTGATTTAAAAATCCATTCCTTTTAAGAAGTTAAGATAAAGTTAGAAGCACGCGCAGCTGGTCGCCACTAACACGATTTAATGTCGTACCCGCCTGACACTTCATTGTAATTTCAACGAGAATCACTGCACTATAAAATTGCATTTTAAAGGCCGGCAACGCACCTCTAAATCTTCTGATGTTGCGAGTGTCTAGGGACGACGGTAGTTGCTTTCCATCAGTTAGCCGGATGCTCGTTTGCCCCTTTACTTTAACAGACTTCCAGAGGAGGTTTATCAATTCGATCGTATATATGTTCTCTTTTATATAGTTATATTTTATTATTAATTGAATTTCCATTAACAATCAGATCAGTATAATTAGTTAAGTCGAACAAGCAGTTCCTCAGATGAGTTCGTACAAACAAACAAACTTCAAATTAAAGTTAAAAAAAATTAGTAAAAATTCGACTAACCCCTACCAAGAATGAAATTACGGGCAATGGAAACTCGATAACCCAACGACCTACAAATCACATCCATACAAATGCGAAACTTCAGAACAAGATTGCGCAAGCACAAAACCAACAAAAGACATAGTTACACCAAAATGTAACACAAGTTAATTGCTGACAATTATTGTAATGTTAATGATAATACCTGAACATATCCTACGATGTAATGCGTCCCTAGCAACGGCGAAGGTCGCTAAAGGGCAAAGGTACGGAGGTGTCAGTGTAGGGAGTAAGTGTGCGCAATTTATATTGTACGCCTGCCGAACACCGCATTATTGCCGTGATGTTCGGGGTTATGTTTCTGTTCATGCAATGGTTTTAATTTTGATGTTTTGAATAGTTTTTAATGCACAAATTATATAGTTTATTTATAATATTATAAGTGTATAAATGTTTTTTCTGTGCAAACAGATGATGTTGGCAACTCTGTACATTTTTACGGGATCATAAGTATCTTATGTTCTTCCCCAGGACTTAAAGTACATCCATACCAAATTTCAGCAAAATTGGTTCAGCAGTTTGGGCGTGAAGAAGTAACAGACGGACGGATAAACTTACTTGAGCACATATAATGCTAACTGTGCCCATATATAGGGGGAAAGCGAGCAGAAAGGTTACCTGATGGAAAGCAACTTTCGTTGCCCATAGACACTCGTGACATTTTAAGAGTCGCATGTGCGGTGCCAGCCTGTATAACGGAATAGGGAATGGGAATAGGGAATTAATAAACGAACACAAAACACAGCACAACGCCGTTTCACGCCAGTTTCCTGTAAGACCGTGGTATCACTCCGGTCGAGCAAGCACATTTGAAACATAGCTCTCTCAAGGCAATGATCATTCGTATTATGTACTTGAGATCGGAAAATGACACACGCCTCCACCGGGCTTTGAACCTGCACCCTATCGTGTGCGAACCAAAGGTCTTGTATTCTTGGCGGACGTTCTAGCTAGTTCTATGCCAATTTTTTGTCAAAATCGGTCTAGCCGTTTAAGCGTGAAAAGGTAACAACAAACATACATATTCACAAACGCACAAAACTTCGCATTTATAATATTAGTATGATTAAGTATTGATTTCTATTCACGGTCAAACTATAGGCGGAATAACGTTATGTGACTTGTGAGCTGTCGAGACTTGAGTTCACACATACTTTAAACGAATTTTATCAACTATGAACCATGGAATTTCGGTTACGGTTAGATATTTTAGGAGGTATCCAGTTTTGCAGCTTTAATAAAATTGGCTCAGTTTTTAACTTTGAGGTTGTCTACCAGTGGAAAACATTTTTCAAATTTGTGTCCGAAATTGAGAAACGAGATTTCTACAGGTATCACAAAGAAAATTACTAAGGAATATTTTATAAAAAAATACCTAATTTAGGTATAGTTTATATTATACCACAATAAACCAACTAGTTCTTCCCGGGTTTTTGCTCACGTAATATCAAAAAACTATTTTCATCATTATGAAAATAGTTTTTAACGTAACATTTTACGTTTATAAATAAGAAAATTAAGCGTGGGTGATTGGGTAATATTTTTTTTTATCTATGGACGCTTCACACCACGTCAGTCTGGTGTTGGGGAGGGCTTGTGTTACGGCTACCAAACAACGAAAATATATTTAATACTTTTTTATACCATACTCATATTTAAGATTTTTATTATATGATACACATATCCAAGATCCAGGAACATTGAACAACTTTTTGCTCCGTCGGCGGGATTCGAACCCGCGACCCCTGGATTAAGCTACCAACGCGCTTACCAACTGAGCCACAGATGTCGTCATTTAGAAAATAATATTTTTTCCAAGGCCAAAGTAGCCTGTTACACAAAGAAATAATTAATATTGAAACTATCCTGTTGATGATGAACAAACACACTTTATTAGTTAATTTAAGACCCGACAGCAGATTTATTTGCTGGCGAGCAATATCTCCACTCTCTAGTCGATACGTCTCCGGAGTCTTGTTCGGTTTCCTAATTTCTTACTGTAAATGTACATTGTTCATTTAAAATCAATATAATCTGGGAGCAGATAGCAAATATTGAGTAGGTATTTGAGGAAAGCTGAAACCTTGTCATAGAAATCTCATATTACCCCAGTAGTAAATATATATATTGACTACTGGTGTAATATGATATATATATATATATATATATATATATAAAATATAAAACAATATAAAAACAATCAGATTCCTATAACATCATGCTACGACTAATAGAAGCCAAGCATCAACATTTTTGTTGCAGGCAACAGCTAATATAATATATAATAAATAGCTATACGCTCTTAAATTCTCTACTATCTCTTAGACGGCTTTAAAAAGTATAAAATATACTTATTAAAGCCGTCTATGACTTAGTAAATTAAATTTAATGATATTTAGGAGGCAAGCGAGAAGTCACAAGTGCGTCGCCTTCATGAGGGAATACACAATGGGAACAAGGATAGTGGATTTGGGAAGTTGGGCCACCGGTAAACAAACTCACTGAACGAAACATAGCACAACGCCGTTTCACGCCAGTTTTCTATGACGCCGTTGTGTCACTCCGGTTGAGCCGGCCCATTCGTGCTAGAGCATGGCTATCCCACGGCAATGAGTACCCGTATTATGTACTTGAGATCGGAAAATGTCTCATTGGTACACGCCTCCACTCAGGTTTGAATCTGCACCCTCTCGAGTGTGAACCAAAGGTCTTACCTATTGGACTACGGACGCTCTAAATAGACACGGAACAGGAAAATCTTCCTCAAATTAGGTGCTTTGAGCACTTACACAAAACGTTTTATGTAAATGTGTGTCATCTGGGGCTCCCCAAAACTCGATTGAGACAGTGGACGTCAATAATGAATTGACGATGTTCAAATTTAACGCTGAGGAAATCGCAATTTATAAAAAAGTTGAGGTTATTGAAGATGGAAGTCAAGAGAAAATAATTATTGGCTATTTAAAATGGGGATATTAGCGATGAAGAGTATTTTTAATAAAAATAATAATATAAAAATTTCTTAACTTACTTTGACCCAAATGTTTTCATAATGTCTACATTTTGACCTACCACCGGGACCTACGAACGGTTCGGCAACCAACCGTGCAAGCAAAACCGGCATAAGAAACTTACACGGGGCCACGATTTACCAAAAAAGTAAAAAAAATGGACTTGTTAAAGTTTAAAATATTTTAAAAGGTCGACAGCAAAAAAATCTATCGCAAGCAGTATTGCCAGACCACTACGACATGGGAACATTTAAGATAGCAGCCTTTTAAAATGCCGGCAATGCATAAGTAACTCTTCTGATGTCGGGAATGTCCATGGGTGACGGTACATACTTTTCAATCAGGTGACCCGTTTGTTTGCTTACCTTACCCCCTAATTAAAAAAAAAAACCACATGTCCTCCGATGACAGTTCGTCATCCGTCAACGGAGTTCCATTGCGCCAAAATTCGTTTATCGCACGGGAATCGAACATTTTTTCAGGATAAAAATCTTCTATGTCCTTCTCCGGGACTCAAAGTATCCCCATACCAAATTTAAATAAAAATCTGTTCGATGGCTTAGGCGTAAAGAGATAACGGACAGACAGACATATTTCGCAATTATAATATTAGTAACTATGTTTAGTAATAACTGATGTTCACCGATGTCTCTCTCTTGTGAGATTAAAATTACTGTACGGAGAGACGTAGAATGTTACCGGATGCGTTACGGAGCTAATTCCCTCACTCTCCGTGTTAGTGATTTTAGTTTTCCGCAACTTTCCGCTAATAAGTGTTTAGAGTGTTGCTGCTAAGCGCTGCGGAACTACACATCCATTTATTTTTACGCTTCTGTTGAATTGTTGGTTTCTAGTTTAACTTTTTAGTAATTTACTGAAGTCATAGTTAACACCTGCTTTTTTACTTTCTTTCACCGCTTACTGATAAAATTTCCGATAAACTATCCACAACTTTTTGACAGATTCTCCATCAAAAAAGTTGTGGATAGACTATCCGACACTTATCAGTAAGCGACGAAACAGGCCCGTAGTCTTTCTTATAGATTTCGGCTAGTATTAACTATGACTTTAGTCATTAATTAATTTTTTTTATTCTGTCAAAAATCCAATGAACTACTTTTACATATATTTTTTAAAGTAATATAGTATTCTCTCTGCTACCAAGTAGCCAATTATATTATGAGAACAATATAAGGCAGAAAGGAGATCGACGGTCTCGAACTTTTGGGACGCGTAAGAAGTTTCTTTGAAAAATGACAGTTTGAGCCGGAAGTTCTACCGGCTAGATCTCCCGTTGCCTTTGTAAATGGTTTATTGTCAATAAAGAAATAGTTTATCGGCAATTATTGGGAGGGCTTAGTTTTATATAGCTCAGCGATTGAAGGGAAAAGTAATTTATAATTGTTGTAATATAAATGCGTGGAAGATATCAAAACTGTTTATTTTACTTATTAGAATAGTACAAGCTACAACCACCATTACTGTCACAGACGAAGACGGGTGAGAGACATAGACAATAACATAATAGACTATAGAGTCCACACTATTGCTCTATAGATTAAAAAAGATATCCATGGTATAAACTTAAAGTACAACAATAATACATCGAAAGCGATTACTTTACTAACATTTTTTACTGCTGAATCTCACTTTATTTGAACGACATAACAATAATTTCCTGCGACGCTGAGAGAGAAAAATATTTTTTAAATCATCTGCTAGTATGGTAGACTGTTAAACAAACTTTACCTATCGCTATTCATAATTTTTAATATTATTTTAATGTGTTTTCAATTATCTCGTATTATGCTGTTTCATCGATTTATTTGATCACAACTTGACAAAATATTTATTTTATACTAGACGACGCCCACAGCTCCGTTACGCAAAAATTATTTTGTCATGCGGGAACCGCACCTTTTTATGGGATAAAAAGTATCAAACGACCTTTCTCGAGACTCAAAGTATCTCCTTACTAAATCAACACAACCGGTTCAGAGGTTTGGGCGTAGAGTAACTGGAGGAGGAGGTAACAGATAAGCATACACATTTCGAATTTATAATATCAGTGTAAAAGTATGGATTTCGATGACATTAAAAATTTATAAAAGTATTGTACAATCAACATTGGTTAGAACCGTATAACGTATGCTATAATCTTACTTTAACCCTTCCATCTATATACTAATATATATAAAATATTTGCCGTAGAAAAGTCATGCTTTGCCACGAATGGACCAGCTCGACCAGAGTGATACCATTTATACCGTTGTGCTGTGTTTCGTTCAGTGAGTGAGTTAACCGGTGGCCCAACTTCCCTAATCCCTTATCCCTATTCCCATTCCTAATTTTCTCATGTGGGCCGGCAACGTACTTGCGACTCTTCGGATGAATGTCCATGGAAGACGGCAGTTGCTTTCCATCAGGTTGCCCCCTTAATAACATAAAAAAATACACAAGAGGAAAACTTTGTATCCCTTTCTACGAAAGACGCGTAAAATGATATATTATAAGTATGCTTTGACATTGGATATTTTTAATATATAAAACGATACGCACACTACAATATTTTGACATAACACGATAATCACACACAAAAAACTCTTTTGTTTATGGTTGAAGTTTGTGCTTTTTTACCTTCATGGCTAATTATGTCAGCGAATTGACAAAAAATATATTTTTATAGCTTCTTTACGCAATGTATTCAAATATTTATAGTCGAATTTCGACCACAGGGCGACATCTAGCCATTATAATTATTCTTTTGATCGCCTAATCAAAACAGAAGTTAAGCGCTGTTTGACAAAACTTCAAATACATTTTTCCCATAAAAATTAAAAGTAAAATGCAATTCAACACAAACAAGCTAACGCAGAGTTTTCATAATAAAACTCGCAATTTTCATAACAAGTTCACCTTTAAAGCCAGATAAAGGATAAGATTTTTACGACGGACATATTCTGAAGTAGATAGGATAACCAGCGTGTGGGCGCGAAGCCAAAAACAATCTAACTTTCCTTCACGCTGTTTGCCATGTTATAAAACTGTAGTCTGATTCAAAATCGTAACCAGCAGTAAAATAAAATATTATGGACGTATGAGTAGAATTTGTGTAGAAACGCGCGGTGCTAGCTCGTTCTAGTATCTAAACTAAAGTACATAATGCTATCTGTGAAGGCTTGTAATTGGCTATCCTGTAATTGAAGACATAAATGGAAGGAGTGGATAACTAACCTTCACAACATTTGAGTAAATACTACTTTTCATTATATAAAATTGCAACAAATCTTTTAAATTGCCTATTTTATTGTCTAGCTGGTGTATTTAGTTACATAGCAAATCCACTTTATTTGAATTTCAAAAACTTTTTCTGGTCCTAAAGCGTACATTTACGCAAAAATCCGGGATATTTTATGTAAGTTACCCGCTTCTTCAATTTTTCTTTATACGGACGCTTATTTCGGTGGGACAACCAAGCGAAGCACGAATGGGCTGACTCGACCGGAGTACCTCAAAAAAACGTCCTATTTACTACACGAGTTTGCTGGTGTTAAACTGGTACTATACTTCTTACAGCTTTCTATCCTTCTCTTATTTCCTATTCTTGTAGCATATTTCGTAAAAAAAGGCTTATAATGCCCATGAGACTTTTCTGATGTTAGAACACGGCGACGGCAGTTGCTTTTCATCTTGTAATCTGTCTGCTCGATCACCCTATAATGTCACTGAAAATGCATTGCTGTCTTATATACAAAATTCTCATAGGACGATGTTTGTTTTCAAGCTTCTGCATAACTTTCGAGTCAACTAATTTCTAGATTCTCAATTAATATACCGTAGTAAGTTTAAAGCAAATGATAGTCACTAGAATTTATTAAACTTCAGTGTTGATTTAACGTAAGGGTTTGTTGAATAAGTGTATAATTGTGTATGATTAGTACGGCGGTGAATTGTAACATGTGTTATCAGTAACATTTTTCCATTACCAGATTCCACAACTAAGTAATTTAGTAGCGTTATGTCCCAGGCGTCACGACTAACATGACCTGCTTACTACTACTACCGTACCCTTGTTTCTTCATGATACCTTTTCATGTGGCAGTCTCCATCGCTACACTCTGACATTGGCAATTCA
>JAOTAV010020599.1:0-23224 GCA_026546445.1 Cyclargus thomasi
TGTGTTACAGGTACCAGACAACGGAAAATATATTTAATACTTTTATACTATACACATATTTAAGATTTTTATTATATAATACACACATTTAATATACATTCATGACCCAGGAACATTGAAAAACTTTTCGTTCCGTTGTCGGGATTCGAACCCGCGACCCCCGGCGTGAGCTACCAAAGCTCAACCACTGCGCCACAGAGGTCGTCAAATAAATGCCGAGAAGATGCTGCACTGCCTTACAAAGTTCGTTAATCACTTTGAAATCGAAATTTTTTGAAATTAGGTTTCGCTCTTTTAATATTATTATAGACATACATACAGAAAGATAAAAGCATTTGTACTACATTTAAATAAAAATATTTTAAACTAAGCTATCCAACAATAAATTCCTTTAAAGCTTTTGAAATTGAAGCTTAAATCCTAAACTTCTAAATATAATCAGGTTCAGAAAGGAATCTTAAGACCTACATACCTTATTACTTATTTTATTTTTGTTTAATGCCTTTGTCTATTATAAATAAAAATAAATCGTGTTTCCCTTCCTGACGCTATAACTCAAAAAATATCGGAAAGAATTTCAAGAAAAAAGTTACCACGAGGAGTCGCGGGCAGCAACTTGTCTTGTCATAAACCTAATAGTTTTGTACTTAACGTCGCAACACGGCGGTTTTGTTTTTTACGCACTTAAATAACCTCATACGAGTGAACCTTACATTATTCTCTGGGTGCATTATAGGCGCAACCAGCGATCGTTGGCATATAGAACACTCGGTGGTTGGCGACATACCATTTTTATAAATGTCATTCCAAATCAATACGTCACAATGACAGTATAGAAAAACTGTATGGTATAACTGTGACTACGTCCTGTCCGCCGTATTTGACACGCGCCCAACGAATAGCTCAAGTAATTTATTAGAGCCAGCTCTTCTTATACGACACCAAAAGAGATTGCATCTTTGTATCTCAAAGAAATATCTTCTCTTTGATAGTGCAAAACTCGCTAATGAGCTTAGGATATCCCTAGAGGGTTTTCAAGACATTGTAATTAAACTAAATACGTTGTCGGTTACAGTATCTCTCTAGCGTAGTTCTTAGAGAGATGAAATTAATTATTATAATTACCTACTTATATATTTTGAGCTTCAATTTAATAAAGACCCTAGATATAAAACTTAAAGTGACTGACTGATTAACTGACACAGTGATCTATCACTCGGCCTGAAATTTGACATGCAGGTAGATTAAATGAAGAAGATTTTGATAAATTCTACCTTAAGGGAAAAAATATTAGATAAAAGTTTATATGGAAATATTTCTTAACCCGAGTAAAGCTAGGGGTAAATTCTAGCAACGTATCAATGAAAGGCTCTGCATGTTTATCCTTCTAGGAATCATTTTATAGTAGGATCTTTTATTCAAATATTACTTGATCGAAAGTAGGGTCAAAATAAAGTACCAAGTAATTTAATGCAAATTATTATTTTTTTATAAAGTTTTCGGCCAAGGTACGCCATTTTGACCATATTACAACATAATATAATGGACTTAAGCAGAAAACATACTGATCGGACGAGACTAAGTAAAATAGTTAAGTCAGTGTCATGCTATGGCAAAGTACACCACCGCGTTAGTGCCAACAATAAAAAAAAAAATCAGTGTCAGATAGCCAAGAAGATTGAAACGACAACTTGCTATCTTAGCTTGAAAAACTAGCCTTATGTTTTCCGGGCATAACTCTTTAAAAGTAGCGGACAACATAGTAATTGTCCGTAAAACCTGCGCAAAAGTACAATATCGGTTCCACGCGCATCTGTATTGTTTAAGAAGGGCTTGTAATATTGTTACATAATATAAAAATTTTGCTATCATAACCCAGTGCAGTCTAAATTTTCATATATGTAATCATTAACGGTGACTGATTGACTGTCATATTGATGTATCAGCTCAAACTACTGGACGGATCGAGCTGAAATTAGGCAGGCAGATGTTTTCGAGGCATCCGCTAAGAAAGGATTTTAATAAAGTCTACCCCCTGATAAAAGTTTGTATGAAAATAATACTCATCGCCAGCGTGAGCATCAAATATTTGACTTATCAAAATCAAAAACACAACATTTTAAATTGATTATAAATAGATACGTTTTGATGGTTTTTAAATTAAAGTTTTGTTTGTTTAAAACAAAACTTTAATTTAATTTTTTTTTGTGTAATGTATTTTACTTGTAAAATATAGATATGTATATATATATGTACAACTAAAAATGAAACAAAACGAGTTTTAAAGCTTGTAGAAAACTTATAACGGAGTATAAATATGTATTGTATATTCTATATACATATTTTTATTCATATATCTAAGAGGATACTCTGTGGTAACTTTATAAAGCCAAGTTTCAAAATAAGCTAATCAGGCCCTTAAAAATTACCTAACCGAAAACACCACAACTTTTTTAATTTTCAAGTATATTGTAAGCAATCTCGACGCAGACGAAACTTTGAAATTTTGCAAGAAGTTTGTTATGCGCAAAGAAATGAGTTTCAGAGTTCTTCACTTTTAAAACGGATGCTCTTTGTGGTTTTAAATGATTAATTTTTTATTACTTTAGAGTTGAAAGGAGTATTTTTTAGAATAACAAACTTTAAAAAGTATTTTAATTGATTTCAAAAATGGAACGTTCCATAACCAAATCGAATGAATTTTGCCTTGTAAAATACTGGCTGGTACGAATTACAAGTGAAGTTGCGATGTTTGCCACGTACTTAAAAATAAAGTAAAAAATAAGTTAAGTTTCCACTTACCTCGAAGGCGGTTAACTTCGTCGGGAGCACAGAGTAGAATGCCGCGCGGACGAACCAGCCTTACTGCGGGACCTACACCCCAATCAGAGCTATTTCACCTTAAACTCTATACAAGAGTGACCCTTATGATTTGGAAATAAAGGTCCTGTTAGGGGGAAAATAAGTACGAACGAGTTAACTTGAATCGTATAAATTGATCGTCGGTTTCCGACTATATTTTTATCATTTACATAGACAAAAGTTATATAACCTTTCATCTCTAACGGAATGAGTTAATTTAGAAGGAAAACTTTGGTCATACATCACTGCGAATTATCATAATAAGTTTTTTATGTGAAGCAAATGATTATTGTAAGTTCTTATAGTGCTTTAGTTTTATACACCATAGTAACTTTAATAAGTATACGGTAATGGAATTTTTTATTATTTGCGCAGTATATTTGACTGTCAGTATATTATAATAATACGAATATTCGTCATTCCTTCTGTTCCATAGCGCCCAAATCGCAGTTTGTCGATAATGCTGAAATTTCATATGGACATAATGAATTTTAGTGCCAGGATAATTTTCATAAAAGCAAAATGCGCGATTTGATACTTAATAATCCTCGTTTGACCGTATATTAATATTGGATTTGAAATTGCGGTGACAGATACAATATTTACAGACAAAAATAAGATAATATTTACATAATACAACTAGGATTCATGCCATTTCTCAGTGATTGAGTAACAGAGAGTCATTCATCCAAACTTCTGCAGCCACTCGACAGGCAATCGAATAAAAAATTTACAAATTGTATCCCATCCGGAAAGTCTCATTTATCTTTCATATACTTTATTGTATTTCTGAAATAATCGTGCCAGTACAGAATGGCAAAAAGCCCTTCTTTATATTGCCAGTAACAGAGAAAATATATATTTAGGTACAGATGACCATGATAATTATTTTAGAAAGAAAGAAAGTAATCAAGAAACAAAATAAATTTATTTTGGTATTTTAAGACAACTTTTCTGAAGTTGTGTGTATGTGTGAAAAGGTTTGTGTGTGTGAAAAAAATTGTAAGGATACTTTCATCAGTCCAAACAAAACCTTAGTTATGAAACTTAGAACGCGTTCACACAATATATACTCTAATATCTTTGTCCTTCAATCACGCCAAAAGTAATGAACGGATTTTGATTAAATTTTATTTTGATAAATAACAGGAAACTTTTGTTCCGATTAAATGCTTTGTAGGATAAATTTATGATATTAAACGTTTTGACACGATTCGGTCGTCTAAATTACCCTATAACCCAAGGAGCATTGTGAACAATCAGTACAATGAAATATTAATGACTACAATTACGTTTCCCATGGAATATAGGTCAGGTCGATGTAAATTAGAATTTTCAGCAGATATTTATTATCGCGTCATCTCGTCCCTATGGGATTAGATGACACCCGCGGCCAAAATACGTTTATCGCGCGGGAACCGTACTCCTTTGTGGGATAAAAAGTATCCTATGTCCTTCCCCGAGACCCACCAAATTTCAGAAAAATCGTGTCTAAAAAATCACGTGTTCCCATGTCACACCGTTTGGGTTTAAAGGCAAGATGAAAAAAAAGTAAAGTCACGTTGACAGCGACTTTCGCTAGTGCGCGTATACACTAAGTAGCCGGGGAGGTGAGAGTGCTATTATATGGTGAAGTAAGCATCGTGGAGACCCGTACTCTTTGTAGATTAGGTAAAATGGAGAAGAAAATATTCAGGGATTTTATTTTTTTTAGCTTTACTATTATTATTATTATTATTTATTTTTTTTATTTATTCTCAGAAATACAATTTTGTAATATACAATAGGTTTCGCCAAATTGCACGACAGTTTGTTGGCGAGAATTTCGCTGAAATTAATAATCTAAGATGGTTATAAAAAAGAAAATGCTTCGAAATTTGTAAATTGAACATTTTTCATATGATTTTAAAAGGCAACTTCTTTAGGATTTAGTTGAATTTGTCATGAAGTATCTGAGAAGCTTGGTTCCGAAAATATGTTTTGTTGTTCTATGCTATCACAGGCTTACCTTACTTTTAAGTTCTCTCTTACTCATCACTCTTCTTACTCATTAGTTCTGTATGTGAAAGTTTTCTTTAGTGTATTTTTACACCCTCTATCTTAATCTGACGGTTTTGATGACAATTCAGTACTTAAAAAAACTTTTTAAGAATCGTACTGAGAAATCTGATTTTTAAATCATAATAATCAGAGACATATAGAAAGCCAGAGACACTAGCTTAATCTGACTCGCTCGAGTAAATCGAAAATTCCCATCTTGGGCTACCCGAATATAGAGTTCCGGAGCCAAAATATAATTTTGGAGCTCGTGTAGATTCGTTAAGGTTTCCTAATTCTTTTTTTTCTAAAGTATATGTATAAATATATAATAGTTTGCGCGGTGTACCGTTCCAAAGTTGAAATTTGTGAACCCCGAACATAAAAATACTTATAATTTCCTCAAACGTTATCTGGGTCTTATTTACACTTAGTCTTTTTTATCGAACTAAAAAATATTTATCCTAATAGATTCTACCCGCGGCTTCGCTAGCATAGAATTTAAAAATCGCTTAAACAAACTAATTGTCCAAAAAATGAATACCCGACTGCGCGAACCATTGCAATTTAAACCTCAAGTTATGTATATTTCTATAATGGCCATTTAAGGCCCTTCAATTTAATACCCTAAATGGCCGGAAAAAAATTCCGAACTTCACATTTTCATTTCAAAATCCGCCATTTTGTTTTTTAATTTTTTAAATGTACCCAGTGTCACTTTCGCCATCGAAACATCTCTCATTATTTAACAATACCTCAAACGTTAAAATCCACCGTATACGCCGTTTAGGCTTAGGAGCGTGCCAGACAATTATACATACATACTCTCGAAAAGATAACCCTCCTTCTGGCGTAGTCGGATAAATACGGATTTTCTGGGAAAGTCCCTTTAGAAACCTTGAGTAGATTTTGAGTTGTTATGTAATACTTTTTTGTGTTTATTTTTTAAAATAAACTACCTTAATTTATGAGGAATCCAGCAATATATAAATTTCTTTCATTTGTATCAACAGCGGATTCGCGATTTTGAAATTACCTGAAACCGCAAAAAATAGCCTGACAGACGCCACATTTCGCGCAAAATGGGCGCGGCAAACGAGAGGTTAACGAGATACCTTAACGGGGGCTTAGATACCTTTCAAATTAGGGACGGAAGTACAGCAGATAGAATATGCTATATATGAGTAATAACAATTTATCAGCGAGAAGCAAAAAGTGATTTGTCATACGGTAGCATTTAATCGAGACGTGGACGTGTACACAGGAGAATTTTATCACTCGAGTCAGCTCATATATTTGTATTTCTAGAAAACTTTTAGTCCAAAAAACCAAACATTCCCATCAATGTGCAATTTTACAGCACAATCATCTTTTGTAGCCCAGTATGATATACATGTATGATACACATGCACAGCAGTATGATATGAATTCAGTTTACTGCATTCATATCATACTCAATGAAATGATCGAATTTTTTTAAGTATATAGTACCAAAACCAACCTCAAACATTTCGTTATGAAGACGGAATATATTGATGGTTCTTTTGAACATATTACGTATGCGAAACCTTACATGTCGTTTGATATTCAATTCTCTCAGCGTCAGGACTAAGGGACTATTCAAAATTAGAACATCACGAGCAAGTCTGTCAATTGAAATTATTGAATCTTTTTATACAATAAATAAAGATTTTAATAACTCGTCTATAAATATAATAAACCTAAAATATAACGAAAGAGTTCCTTCGTTGTTTGGAAGGGTTAAGTCAAAATCAGCTGATATATCACGAATGACTATTAACATATAGATCTACGTTATTTACCCTAATTCGGGTAAATAACGTAGATCTATCGCCTATTTATTAATTATTATATTAGCATATATAAAAGTATTACAGCTTCCTACTGCCTTTAAGATTTTGATAAAAATAAATTATCATTGTTTGTTACGTACAAACTGCACAGTAAGAAAAAAATAAAGAAATTAATAAGTTTTCCCTTACAAACATTTTCGGCTCAGTTTAAATATATTTTGTTTTATATTCGAAAAGCGGTATTCAACTGTGCTTTATTAAAATATACCAAGGTCTACCTATTCACGCTGCCCTAAAACATTTTCGCCTATTAAGCGACTATTTTAAATAGTGTATCTTAATTAAAAATGGTTTAGTTCTCACGTCTTTTACTGCAAGCGGATAATCTTAATGACTATGTGCTTATAAAACATTTACTGAAACATAAAGTTTAAACACAAAACTTTAAATGCATTTAATATAAAATATTTACAGTATGTACAACATTTTATTTTCAGTCCATCGAATTAAAGGTAGAATATGGATGGGGAATTAATTATGTATATTGGTAAAAATTTAAATAATTAAACAATATTCTTCGCCGTATATAACAATTTAATTTTTTTCACAATTTGAATAAACGGACACTTAAGTGTCGTGTAAATAATTTGAAGTGAAAAGAAATGAAAAAAAAACTCTACTAGTTTTATACATATTAATTTTTATTCTTCACTATTTTTAATAATTCAGGAAAACTTAATTAGTGCTGCAAATTCCTGACTACCTTGTTACAACTTCAAAGACGTAAGACGTCTAAATAACTATTCCGCCTCGGCGACTAAATAGCTGACAGTGAATTTGAATTGCAGAAATAACATGGAACTGAAATTCCAAAGTTTTCCGTTGCATAAGAAAATGAAGTTCTTTTATTAATATTATGAAATTAGTTTACTAAAGGTATTTGTAGTGATTTCTTACAACTCATTATAATATTGAAACTTATTGACGTTATTTTAAATGCATTGCACGTAAATGTACTTTGTAAACAAAATAATAGTTACGAGCTAACACTCTCTTTATGTAATTTGAATTCATATTATCAATCATTTATTTGAATATTATCAAACAGTTTAGGTCTCCTTTTCTAATGGTTTCTATGAAGAAGTTTAAAGAAAACGTATTCGAAGACCACGCGGGAAAAACAAGGATTGACAAAAAATACAACTAAGAGAAAAACAGCTTTTTATAGTTTAACAGTATAAATACAGGATGTAAGAAAAGTAAGTGATAAAACTTTGGGGATCGTATGGGTATTATATATAGTTAACTGTTCAAGTAGCACCGCTGAAATCGAAAGAAATTTTTTGCAATTTATATGGACAAACTCGTGACACTGGAGCGCTTGGCCATACAAATCACGAAAAAAATTTCGCTTTCAGCGCTGCTACTTTCAGAGTGTGTTCTATATTAGGGATACATACGATCCCTAACGTTTTCACTTACTCACTTACTTATATCACTTACTTTTGTGACATCCTGTATAGCCAGCAACAAACAAATATAAATTGAACTATAACAGTTGACTGCGACAGTTTTACCTTATTCTGATTTTTAAAATAGAACTAGCTGTTGCTCTCCGTCTACACAGTAACTTTTCTTTTAAATTTTTTCTTAATTTTTTTGCTACCATCCTCATGGAACCCGAGACCCACCGAATGCAAAACCGTGGAAATCGGTTCGTGCGTTCTGGAGTTATATCGTCAGGAAGAAAAACCCGACTTATTTTTTATATAATAGATAACACTAAAAGCTGATGACATTAAAAAGTCAGTTTCACAAAAAAATTACATTGCTTGTTTTTCACGCGAGGTCTTCATTTACTCAACATAGTTATGCCAATCCATCGTCGAGCTCAGTAAATCAGTAATGCGATCCAGAACTGTCCACTACAAAGTTATACAATTATAATTTAACACCCGCACGAAGTTATTTCAAGTACTTGATTCCGGCGGTACGAACTCTGTTCATATTATCTTTTGTTGTAGACCACGCATATTACGCACGAATTCGTAGACCTTCGTAGTCGAGTTGCTACGCCAACTGCTGTGTGCTTAGCGCTATGGTTTTACTTTTTAGTTTCTAGAATTCCGTACCCAAAGGGTAAAAACGGGACCGTATTACTAAGACTTCGATGCCTGTCTGTCTATCTCCAGGCGGTAATAGCAAGAACGGTAATAGCTAGAGATTTTAAAGTTTCACAGAATATTTATTTCTATTTCTCCTATAACAAGAAATACTAAAAACAAAATAAATATCGCTTGTTAGGAAGTGCAAAGCTAGAGCTGTTTGACTCGATTTTTTGCTCCTTACTGGTACGGAACCCTTCACGCGCGAGTCCAACTCGCACTTGGTCATTTTTTTTATTAATTGTTAGTAATATTAAACGGATGAATGAAGCTGTAAGTTTATATTGTAATATTTATGTATGATAATATAACTTTAATATTATACTAGAATTTTGGCTGCAAGATAAGGAGGTAACTAGCGTCTACCGTCGACCTGCTAGTTCTAATTCTATTTCCAGTCTGCATCCATATTCAAGAGTCAGCTAGCCACTAGGTCAAACTAAAGCCCTCGACAACCGAGTAGCATTTAATTAGTAGCTAATGAAATTGCTACTCAGCATGGGAAGAATTGTGTTCCCAGCGAAAAGGTGAACTTCCGCCCCGTTTCCCCCTGTTCCACCCTCAGTCATTTCATTCTCAATTATTCGAATAATATGGCCGCCAATTAATATACGCTTAAATCTTTCGCTTTGCATTCGCTATTGAAATGAATGACGTCGATAGGATCACAGCAATTTGCGAAATTGCTTCGGCACGCGTACACAGAGTGCCCCAGGAGGTATAGCGCATACAAGATGAATTTTTCTGTTGAGCGTGGAAATCTTCGGGAACGGGAGTGGTGAACTCCATTCAGATTTTTACCATAGCTACTCATCTACGGAACTTACTGTCTAAACGAATCCATACTTATACTATGAAAGAAAAGTGTGTTTTTTGTTTGTTTAATTTTTTTTCTACACGCTCTTACGAAGCAAGCTTTAGACTCGATTATTGTTGTTAACTTGCTTGTAAAAACGATGGAGTGAAAAATAGGCTACTTTTAAAAACTAAAAACCATATTTCCAAAGGAAGCTTATAGGAACATTCGTATATTTTTGCAATTTTCAAATTCCACGCAAGCGAAGCCTCGGCGAAAACTAATCAATAATATAATAGAAGATTCTGTCTATTACATCTGTATATACTAATTAATATAAAGCTGAAGAGTTTGATTGTTTGTTTGAAAGCGCTAATATCAGGAACTAGTGGTCGGTAAATTCTTATTGTGTTGGTTAATCCATCGAAGAACGCTATAGGCTATATAATATCCCATTTCGACCAATAGCAGGCAAGCGGTGATAAAAAATGTTGTAACGGGATAATTTACGAAGTTTTACTTGGACCTGGACAATAACAGTTTTAGCATTATACCATGTGTTCTTTCTAAAGCTTTCAAAACAATCTTACTAGCTGCTACACTAACAGGCTTCGGCCTTGGCAGGGTTTGCTATTTCCCTCGGCTGGAAGATCTTCCTTTTTGGTGCCTACCCGTCGCAACATATCTAATATTTCGTCGCATCACTAATATTTCTGAAGTAATTCGTCCTTATTCATATTCTCATGTGTCTCCATGAAAATATTTCGAGCGATTTAGCAGTAAGTAGCTGGCTTTAGCAGGCATAGCCTTAGTCTTTAATATCGGCATCTTTATGGGTCTAGAGGGACATTTATATGCGAGTGCGTGTTCGAATCCCGGAGACAGTGAGCCAGTTGTAGGTTACGAGTAGTCGTACGTTATGTGACGTAACGAAGATTCCAATAAGCCTTAGGCTGGCTACACAACAAAACCAACGCTGATCCACATCCATACTTCCATACTTTATGTAGAAACTTTTATTTGGCCTTATCATGCTACGCTATTAAGTATGTGAAATCTAACGGTAAGTATTCTTAAAATAAAAAAAAAATCAAATACTCGTATTAGAAAGGCAAAAATATGTCTATCTGTCAGTAACTTTTTCATGCTCGAGATGTAATGTGGTCGATGATGATCATGTTTTGATGGAATGTATCTGTACCGAGGACGCAAGATCGTGTAGGGTGTCTGATATTGGCTTTTGCCTAATAGGACTCTGGCCGATCCTTTCCCAGATTTCGTCAGAGAATTGTATAAACATTTGTTAGTTACGCGCTGGTTTCTGTTTGCTTGTGAAATTTGTGTTAAGTTCTCGGTGTGTAAAATTCAGGTGACGTAATCGCTTTGCGAATGAACCCTTAAATACTAAAAAATAAACTCCCTGCACTCTTACCTGTAATTAAGTAAAAAAAAGACTAGGTAACGCTCTTGCAATTCTTCTGATGTTACAAGTGTCCACGAGCTGAGACGATTGCTCTCTATCTGTGAGCTGCCTACTCGTTTGCCCCCTAATTTGATTTAAAAATCCACTTACAACTGTACAATTACTTATACGTAAGGTTTTTCTTGTGTAGCCAGCCTAAAGGCTAAGTTAACCCCTGACGTAATTGCTAAGTTGTCCTCATGGCATGTCGAGGCAAAAAGCGTGTCAACCTCAAGGGGTTGGAGTTATTTTAGGGTAACTGTGTCATTTGAGGTTTGTAATTCATACTTGTATTATAAATGGATAAGTTTGTTCTTTTTCATTTTGTCCGTCCTTCGAGACCTACCGAAGCAACCAACCGATTTTATTTTTGGTAAGATGGATGTACAAGCCCTAAAAGCCTAAACCACGGAGACGTTCAGCAAGTGTAAAGTCACCCTAAAACTATACACTAAAGCTCTGGAATGAACTTTTACCAGCAGTATTTCCGGACCGCTATGACCTACAAACCTTTAAGAAAAGAGCCTATTCCCTCTTTAAAGGCCAGCAACGCACATATAACCCTGATGTTGCGAGTGTCTATGAGCGGCGGTAGTTGCTTTCCGTCAGGTAACCTGTTTGCTCGTTTGGTTCCTAATTTTTATAAAAAAAAACTAATTTCATCACATCATTTCATCGGATCACACAGGAATTTGCATTTTCACGTGAACTAGAACTCGCCATGTGGTCGAAATATTACAATTAATACGTACTGAAATCCGTTGTGTAGTGGAGCCATAAAAATACATAATCTATTTTCAATTCAATCACAGACTTCCATTTGGCATAAAGGTCTTGTTACCAGGCCATTAAATTTTATTAAATAAATCACAGACTCTAATTATAAACAAAAGAGTATTTTGTGTATGATTATCGTGTCATGTCAAAATATAGTATGCGTAGCGTTATGTGTATGAATAACATGTAAGATGCTATTATTTTAAAATAATATTTGTATTCCACGCTCCTCTTTTGATATCAACTTTAACTGTAATTTCGTGCGTTTACATCTACGTGTATTTCGTAATAAGGGGTACAAAGTTTTCCGCTCGCGTATTAATATAATGAATAAAATAAGTGCATATTATGGTCATAATCATGTCATAATAATAAATCTCACACCAGTTTCGGTGATAGTAGCCAGTTTCATAAAGACCAGGCTTTACCATAAGTTTGAAACAATAGCATTTGTGTATACTCGATAGCGACTACGAAAATTTTTAGTGTGGCAAAATTTTACAGCGCCTCTAGTGGTCACTCACGGAACTAAAATTGCCATACTAAATATTTACGTAGACGCTATCCAGTACGACAAATACTAGTGCTTTAATCTCATGGTAGAACAATAGGCTTAGGACATGTCCATCTATCGCCTGGATGACCTTATTTGTCACACAATCAGGTGATCAGCCTGCATTGTCCTTACCAAATTTGGTTTCCACCGCGGGAAATAAACCCACTACCCCTGGCAAGAGCTACGGCCAAGATCACGGCCGCGGAGGCTTTAATAAAATACTAGTTGATGCCAGCAAGTAAGTTATGCCAAAATTCGTTCACCGCACTGGAACTTTACATTTTTCCAGGATAAACAGTATACAATGCCCTTCCCCGGAACTCAAAGTATCTCCATCCAAAAATTCAGAAAAATCGATTTAGCGGTTTAACCGTAACGAAATAACTGTCAGACAGACACTTCCGAATTTATAATATTTTTAAAAAATATTATAGTATATGGAAATATGGAGAATAGTATGGACGTTACTCAATATTTTATTTCTATCGGAATGTATTCAAACCTCGTACACAACCACAGAACCCACTTTAAGTCGGTTTGCATTTGTGAAATATAAAGCAAATGTTTAATGCACTTCTAGCTGCGACCAACGCATTTCACGCTATTGGAACCACGGAATACGGAGCACGTACCCAAACACTTGGTGAACGTACCCGAAAATATATACTCGTAATGCTTCACAGATGCTTTGTTAAGTGAACTCGACTGCGGGAACCAGTGAAATTTAAACATCAAGCTATGTATATTTCTAGCTAATTAAACCCCTTCATTTCGATACCTTACCCTACTTGATCTAAATAGGCAGGAAAAAAATTTTTGGAACCTCGCAATTTAACAAAATCCGCCGTTTTGATTTTTTAATTTTTAATATACCCAGTATCACTTGCGCTAGCAAGACGAATCTAACGATACGCTCAAATCCATCAAGCCGCTTGGGCTAAAGAGCGTGCCAAACAATTATACATACATGCATACTATCAAAAAACATAACCCTCCTTTTGGCGCGGTCGGGTAAGTACATAAAATGTTTCATGTGTCATTAGATTTTTGTTTACTGTGAAAGTAAATGTGCATGTATAAAAATACATTAGTCGAGTAATTAAAAATACACAAGAAATAGTGTTTTTTAGTTTTTTAACTATCGTAGAACTAGATATATTTTTTTTTTATCTATCTGCGGCCCTAGAAGGCGACCGAGAAAGCAAGACAGACAAAGTGGCGGATGTATAAAGGAAATAAGTCAGTTTATCCCAACTACTGCCATTTAGTCTATTCTTCGGTCTAAGATGAAAATAAGACCTGGTTGGTCTTATTTTCATCTGTGACCAATGTGTCTTTCACCGCAAAATTTATCGTCTGACTCCTGTCTTTATGTTAATATTGTAATCCATATTGCAAATGCCAATCATGACACCATAATTAGAAAAATCTCGACGACAGAACTAAATTGTGTCTTTAAAACTTAACTACAGATCTTAGTGCAGTAAAATTGGTATATTGTTAAATTAAAAAAAAAACTTATATTTGCGTTTTTTAGGGAAGTAATAATTATTTTGAAAAATAGTTACAGTTACTTAATGAAGACAGTACCTATGCTTTACTTTTTAAACAAAAATTAAAACTATATCTTAAGACAATGTATGGTTTTTAGCCTTGCCGCATAAAAAGCGGTTTTGGAATTTCACCCAAAACTTTTTTGATTCAGAAAAATACGATACTGGAAATCGTATGAAAATTCGGTAAAACGTAAGGTAGGTCAAGCGGAAAACCTCGTTTTTATACCCGATCAAAAATTGCTTAATAAAAGAAAATACCAGTAGGTATATAAATATTATCGACATCATATTGTTCTACCATGCCTACTACATTTCTCATTCTTTCTGTGTCTCCAATGTTCTGGCACATGTATTGCAATCTTGACTTTCGTAACAAGCTGTTCCGTGTAGTATTTCAAACACGTATATAATATATCGTATTGCCAAAAATATATCCATATCCATATTTTATAGGTTGTAACTGGAGTAACTCATAATACTTTAGGGTATACATGCGAACCTTACAGATCACAGTAGTCCCAAAATTTTGAGAATGTAAGTATAAAAGTATTTATAAATACTGAATAGCCAAAGTCCATATTATTATAGCCATTAGACTGTCGCTGGCAAGAGATTTTCGGAACTCGATCAAAGTACATTTTGCTGCTTTGCAACTGACCTCAAAAGTGAATATATTATCATCACAAAAGATTTATTCGCATGTTCAAATAAACACTGAACCAACAATATACGAATAATAGAGAAATTTCAATCGCAATAAACTGTTAAGTTTAAATACGGTTGATGTATTTCGGTATCATCCTCGGGAGAATGCATAAACTGAAAGTCATTTTTTAAGCTTATTCCAGAGTTAATAGCTTGAGCCACTAACAAAGGGAGAGATACGGTGCATTTCGAGTGAAAAACATTCGTTTTGTATAAACCTGAGCGGAACTATAAAAACTAGAGGTCGCCCTGTGGTCGAAATTCGACCATAAATATTTAAATCCATCGTGTAGAGGACCTAGAAAAATATAATTTCGTCTCAGTTTAATTACAGGCTTTGATTTAGCTTAAAGATCTTGTTACCAGACCATTACATTTTATTTAAAAAAATTCACAGATTTCAACCATAAACAAAAGAGTATTTCGTGTATGAGTATTGCGTGTTGTAGTATGCATAGTGATTATTTATTTAAAATATGCAAAATTGAAGCATATTTTAAAATAATATTGGTATTCCACGCTCCTCCTCTATGGCTGCTATAACTGGAAGAAATTTCATACTTTTACATCTACGCGTCTTTCGTAAAAAGGTTGTACCCCTTTTTTCGTTTTCCTCTCTACTACTGGATAACTGACTATACTTTGTATATGTCACCGTTAAGTTTTAGATCCCATAAGAATACAACTAAACGGGAATGACTATGTTAAGTGTTTTTGCATTTCGTCACTTAGCTAACAACACTGCTCAAAAATTGGCGTTTTTACATTATGATGCCATTGAATAGAGCTGCATATTTCACGTCGAATCATTGGTCAAATGTATATAATATATCTCAGCCAATCAAAAGCCGTAATTAAAAATTAGTTACAACACTCAAGCCGCTTGGCCTCGCAACACCGCACGGTATTTTTTGTCTCCTATAAAGTTGGTAAAAATAACATTTATACAGTCGAATTGAGAAACTTCCTCCTTTTTTGGAAGTCGATTAAAAAGGACTTAAGCGGTGTTGTAAGCTAAGAGACGATATGTAAAATGCAACATTTGATTGTAAAATGAAAACGGTTCAAATCAATAAACAAAATCGAAACGTCACTAGGTCATGCCTGCAAATCCAATGTCTTATTTTAACTCATTAAAACCGTATATTTTTCTGCCTAAAAAAATAAAATACATTCTTTACTCTCTAGTCTTTCGTAGTCTTTGCTTACGAAATTTAATATAAGACGGTTCCGTTGTCCGTGTTGTGATGTTAAAGAAGGTGTTGCCTGTGACAGACATACTTTTACCTTTATAATAATTAGCGAAAAAGCGCAGCCTTATGAGGGCTTGCGAGATTTTCAAATGCTGTAACAATGTGTTTTCGAAAGTGTTCTGTGACTGGGAAAGATTTTTTGAAAAATCATTTAGGATTCTCGAAACATGTAGAAACTCTGTTCGATTAGTTGATCTTTAAAGTAGATGAGTAGACGTCTCATATATGACGTTAGTAGTACAATATTGTATATTTATTACTCGCTTTGCTCATCCAATTTTTACATTTGGAAAAGCCGTTCCTACTTTAGTTTCGTAACCTATTTTATTACAACCAATTTTGCTTAATAACTTTTGAATAGAGGGTTATTGGATTTTTATGCGAAAGGATATTTAAAGTCTTCCAATCTTCCTGTCATCGTTCGGAATTCATGAGAACGGGACCGTTATCACAATAGACAGAACGAACCAGTATGCCGACTTAGATGTGTTTTCGCAATTTATAGGTTTCGGCGTGCGCGTGCATTTCTAAGCACGTTTACTACCGTAGCTGCTCACTACCAGCATGTTTGCCAGTTTATATGTCAATAAGGTCAAGGGTCAGAAGGTCTATAGGTTGGGGCGGCCTTGGGAAGCGGAGAGCTACTCCTGTAACTGTAACCCTGGGTGCACAATACAGAAATATGCCCCTAATCCTAGTCATGTACATTTTCGTCAATTTTAATTGATCTACTGTTACATTATGTCTATTGTGCCGTAACCATATCTTTCAATTTCATCGCTGCGTTTCTGTCTTATCACTGTTTGAAAGGTTGTCTCCTGCATAATACCTTTACCTTTCAAAGGTACCTAGGCGGGTTCTTGTGGATCATTTCCGCATTTTATTACGATATTAATAGTTTTATCCTTTTTAGGGTTCCAAATTTCCCAAAGGGTAAATACTGGACCAGATGTTTGTCCTATTACTAAGACTTCGATGTTTGTGCATCTGTGCGACTACGTATCTCCAGGTTGTATTTCAAGAACAGTTATAGCTAAAGAGTTGTTTTTTTTTATAGAATAAGTATTTTTGTTGCCGGTATGACAACAAATACTAAAAACAAAATAAAATAAATATTTAAGAGGGTATCTCACACAAGAAACGTGTTTTTTTACTGATACGGACCCAACTGGCACTTAATCGTTTTTTTTTATTTACTTATTAATAAATTCATACGTTTTTATTTGCTAAAAGAAATAATTACACACTTTTTTTAGTATGAATAGGAGTTAATGCAAGGGTTATTTAATTGTGTGAGTTATTCCAAGGTCGAAAGTTTAAATTTTAGAGTATACGTATTGCTTCATTTCAATATCAACAAATAGATAGCAAATACTATGATACTTATTCTAGTAAATAACTTTGTTAACAAAACATTCAACAAAAGCTAAGCTATATGCCAGCGTGTGCAGCAAACTTGTTAAATCTTTTGTCATTAATATGATGCAGCCAAAAAGTGATTTTAGTTTCTGCTGCAGGAGAGAATTGAATTTTCAACCGCATATTGTTATTCTTATTCAAGTTTTAAAATTCACTTTTAATAAAAACTGTTTAAATACACAAGTGGGTTTTTGTTATAATATTTTAGCATAGAATGTAACTTAAAATGAATAAGTTATATGGACTTGAAAAAAATCACTATACACAGTTTTATATCTATAGAATTCGCCTGCCTGACTATGCAATTTTTTTAATCTATGGACGCTTTACACCACGTCAGTCTGGCCCCGCGGTAAGTACCCGAAGGAGTTGTGTTACAGGTAACAGTGTAAATACAGTCAGCTAGGTCGACTCTATAGGCACACAACTGTGTATCGTGATGTATGTATGTATGTATGTATGGTACCAGACAACGTAAATATATTTAATACTTTTATACTATAAAAATATTTAAGATTTTTATTGTATGATACACATATTTAATACACATTCAGAACCCAGGAACTTTGAAAAAGTTTCGTTCCGTCGCGTCGGCGGGATTCGAAGCCGCGATCCCCGGCGTGAGTTACTAAGATGCTTAACCACTGCGCCACAGAGGTCGTCAAATTTAGGCACGAGGAAAGAACCAATATCTTTCTGTCTAACCAGACAAGCTAACCAGCTAAACTTATGATCTTTGGAAGTATTTAAACAGTGTAAATACAGGCAGCCTAGTCGACTCTATAGGCACACAACTGTGTATCGTGATGTATGTATGTATGTATGTATGTATGTATGCATGTATATATGTATGTATAATTGTTTGACATGCTCTGTAGCCTAAACGGTTTGATAGGCTTTAATGTATGAGGTATCAAAATGAAGGCCTTTAAATAGCTCTTCTAGAAATATACATAACTTGATGTTTAAATTACAACGGTTCCTGCAGTCGCGTTTTTTTGACATTCAGCTTGTTTACGTCCATGTGGGAAGAAAATATATCATGTATGGTTAAGCTAGCTAGCTTAGTACTTGCAGGTACAAGATTACGAATCTACGTCATTTTGTCGCGTTATGGATTTGTCATATTATTCAGAACAAAAAACGTATCTTTGCCATAGGACATCATTCGCTTAAAAATTTTTTCGCATTTGAAAAATCATCATATTTAATTTAACCTACGTAGCTTAGCCTTAAAAGAGAACAACATTTTACGCCGTGATGTGCTCTGGAAGAGCTCGCCGCGGGGTACGAGCCTGATTGCCTTCTGTATTGTCACTGTAAATAAGAACAATATTGCACACAATAATATCTTATTACTCTTGTATTTTTTATGAGATTTTAGGGATCAAGCGAGCAGCCGAGTCACCTGATAGAAACAGACTGCCGTCGTACTTGGGCACTTAACAGCAGAAGCATTGCAAGTGAGTTGCCTTTTGATGCATAAATAGCCTTAGCCTATTTATGCATATAGGGAAAGGAAAAAGGAATAGGCAGTGAAGTGTAGGGGAAGTTGGGCCTCCGGCAAACTCACTTACAATCAAGATTCAATTGAAGACATAAGTAGAAGATGCAGACAACTAACATTTTAAAAACAACCTGATTTTTGCATGCTTGCATGATGCATGGATGCTTTACGACTGGAAAAACTATTTAAAATTAAAATAATGTGGATTATATGTGTAGCTCGATACACTAGCTACATAATGAAATAGGTAAGTTACAAGGTTTTTTAAAAATTTTATAGAAATAATGCTATCTATCCACTTCTCCTACTAATGTCTTCAATTATAAGGCCCCGTAGCTTATTATGCATTCGCCCAAGATTGGCATTATGGTTCATTAGCCCTACACCAAATTGACAACGTAACACTTAGTTGACGATTGCGTTTTATACGAAAATGACATTATTTTTGTCATCGGGTTAATGAACCATACCGCCAACCTTGAACAAATTACCAATAGGTAGGTAGCTGTGCTGCGACTTACGCAGGGACACACTGGCATCAAGTTTTTTTTGGCTCCAAAGCCCTCAAAATATATGATATTTCTAACAGGTTACATAAGTCAGTTCATTACATATATTACCTTTAGAATTTCTATCCATAAGAAACCATAAGCACACATACATGCACTAGAAAACGACGTATACAATGTATCCGGCGTCATAAAGATTACTATGTTTTTATTATTTTAAATAAAACTTTAACGCCTCGTGTTACGGTCCAAAATTCAACCTCAGCGAGAAATTTGTAGATCGTAAATTTTCGTCACACGTACAACCCTTTGTGCGAAATCCACATGCACTAACTTCAATGAAAGGAAAAAGAAATTGTGTCTTATATTAGATTTTCAAGATTTATTTATCTTATCGTAGCATAGTTTACGTTTAATCTTTCGTAAATCTTATACATTTAGATTTATATTAAGGACCTGCACCATTCCCTAATAAATGTCAGATAAGCTAGCTCCAAGTTATTTGACAGATTTTGCATATTTCATTTGTATGATAAATTGGTGAAAGAGGGCTTAAAAAATGCGAGAGATAATTTTAGTTACCATGGTAATAACATAATTTATTACTCTATCTGTTACATAAGTTGTGGATAGCCTATCCGGTAATGAATTTTTTTCCACGAGTATAATAAAGTAATCTAGCAGAAGTCTCTGGTACTGGTGCTCACTAAGAGACAGATTTATCAAGCAGATATTTTCTATTACCTCTATTAGGAAACGTTATGTTGAAACACCCCTAAAAGATATTACAATACTTGTAAGGAAGCCTTTACCTGCTAAATGATTAATAATAATAAATAATAACTATCGTAAGTTTTGGCCGAGTAAAGCAAGAGTCAATATAATTATTTAATATTTTTTGTCTTTAAATGTACCTCCTTATTAAAAACTTTTCCATCAAAAGTTATTTGGTAACCAAAACCTTTTTCTGTTTAATATTTTATGGTCTAAATATTCCAATTCAATTATTTGGCTACAACAAAGGTAATTTATTCACATTACAAACCTTTCGCAACATAAACAGGTAAGTGAGGGCGATTAGCATAAACCAAACAATTTATTTACATAATACATTAAAATATAACATTCATTTACTGAGTTGCTGTATAAGATTACTGGTTTTCTATATATAGCGCACCACGCACTACATTACTAGGCCGCCGACATGTCGGGAGTCCAGGAGGGTGCATGCGACATGTCGGGGGCTTAGGTGTATAGTGCGTTTATAAAACAATTGGTGCAATTACTGGATATAAAAATCTATAAATATACTACTACATGGTGTCCAAACTCGTTTATCGGTCGGGAACCGTGCATTTTTCCGTAAAATATCTTTATTCCAAATTTCAGCAATATCAGTTAAGCGATTTTTTATATAAAAATAAGGGGACAAACGAGCAAACGGGTTACCTGATGGAAAATAACTACCGCCACCCATAGACACTCGCAACATCAGGGTTGCAGGTGCTTTGCCGGCCTTTTAAGAAGGAATACCATATGTTCTTGAAGGTTTGTAGTTCGTAGCGGTCCAAAAATACTGCTGGTGATAGTTCATTCCAGAGCTTTACTGTGCGAGGTAGAAAGTTACGCGAAAATCGTACCGTGGAAGACTGCCATTCATCAAGGCGATATGGGTGGTAAATTTGGACTTAAATGTGAAGAGGTAACAGACAGACAGGTAAACAGACAGGTAACAGGATAAGTCTGGCGAGCGTGTGTGTGTGAAAAGGGACAAAAAGTAAACACTAACCTAGACAATATAATAATGTGTACAAAAAGAGAAAGATACTACAAACGACAAACACTAATGTGCTGGTTTAAATTATACTTCTAGGTGGCTTATAAGATAATGAGAAAATTGTAGTTTCGGTAAAAAAGCTGTCTCATTTGCCGCTGCGGAGTTGGCAGAGCGCCAGCATCCTTCAGAGCTGTGTCCACTGGATCCACTAAATTCACTGGGATCCACTAATTCATAAACAATTTTAAAGTAAGATCCAAAAATTGAGGGTATTTGGACGTAAAATATTGTTATGTTTTATTTTTATTTAAACTCAAAAATGTGTAGGTTATCTAGGCGTAGGCGTCGATCGATGCGCAGAATTTTTTAGGAAAATAAAAAAATAACTTTAGCACCATAAAACTTTTTGACTCTATACCTTGCTGATTAATTTTCAACTGAGTTACAAAAATGTGACAATACGTTCATCTGTTGTTTCATCACGAAAAAATGAGAAAATAATAATTTAATCGTAATAAGATTTTTTATAGTAATAAGGTATTTTAATAATAATAAGGTTTTTCGGTGATTTTACTTTGATATTTAGGGCCCGGAGTTTATTACAGGGGAAGGAAATTGATGAGCTCGCTTGGATGTGAAAAATTAACTAAAATCGTGACCCCCATAAATTGATGCTAGCCGTTGGTAGTATTTTATTAACTTTTTACGATGTTCTAGAAAAATATTTTATTGAACCAACAACCAAGCAAATACGCTTCTAAGATACGTAATAATTATCTTTTAATGGACATACTAGCTGTGCCCCGCGGTGCTACTCGTGTAGCTCGTGTAAGTTGTATTAATCCAGAATATTAGCTAGCTCCATGAAAAATTTTATCGAAATTGGTCCAGCCGTTTCAGCGTAGAGAAGTAACAAATATACACACTCACAAACTCACAAACTTTCGCATTTATAATATTATAGTAACTGAATTTAAAATTTTAAATTAAAGTTACAAGTAATGTGAGACACATCTCACATTATTTGTGACTTGAACGGAACCTTAGTACAGTAATTAGTGCGTTCAATTCCTTCGCTAGAAAATGTTAGTTACAATAATTGAATACAGGCATACATGATAACTTGATTTTCAGGTAACTGCAGCTTTTTTCATGATCATACGACACATGAGTCATCTTCAAGACTTTAAAAAGTGTAGATTTTTTAATGAAATTGCAGAGAAAACAAGCAACAGAAGACATAAGGCCACTGTGAACCTATTGAGAGGGAATAATTTTGATTGAGGAAGGGAAATTCCTATAGGAAGGGAATTGAGAATCCGGTATACCGGAGGCCCAACACCAATCTACCAACGTAACTCAAACATACTTTATTACTTCGTGAAAACTATAGCGTCTTACGTATTATGGCCCCTAAAAATAAATATAACTTATCTAAATATTTTGATATTCTAAAATGCAAAACAGCAAGACAAGTGCAAATTAGTATGGAAGGACGGCTGCGATTTCGTAAATTTCTAGACGGAGCTGGCTCCGGGCCAGGCTATCAGACGTGTCGAAGATACGACAGAACCCTTCATTATTTCTGCTGAAGTTTGATTGGTCGTAACGTAACCTTTACATAATGTCGTTTGCGTAAAATTATTTCGTGATTACGTTAAAAAAAAGTATGTTTTATAAAAAATCCAAAATTTGTTGTTGTTTGATAATGCGCAATATATGTTAAGTATATTATACTATTTTGTTTACGGCTTCGCTTGCCCTAACGCGTTAAGAAATATTTTCATACTAACTTTCATTCCCAATTTCATCCCCTTGGAGGTTTAATTTATTAATAACCTAAGCGGATGCGTACGTCATAACACCTGTATGTCAAATTTCTGTTCGATACTTTCAGTGGTTTGAGCTGTGCGTTGATAAACCGAATGATGAACTAAAAAAGCGCAAATTTCCATTCTTTTCAGAAATACAGATCTTGACAAAGGTGATATCTGACAAACACGTAACATTACCGAACTGCAAATGTGGT